>JAVSBS010013871.1:33455-41578 GCA_033124195.1 Coracias cyanogaster | reverse complement strand
TCTCCACGGCTTGGAAACCCCTCTAGGGATGGGGACTCCACCACTGCCCTGCCCAGCCTGGCACAGCCCTTCACAGCTCTTTCAGGGAAGAAATGTGAGATGTGACAGAAATGTCGTCACATTTAGCCTATACTCAGTTTGATCTGGAGAGCAAAAAAACCCAGACAAAACCCAGGGCAGATAAAATTTGGGTGAGGATGCGGCTGAGAAAGATGCGGTTGTGGGGAGCTGCTGATAGAGCTCCTGCAACGCTGTCCAGAAAACTTGAGTTCAAGTGAGCATCTGAGCTCACATCAGCCACCATAGAAATCCAGCTCTCTTTCAGCCCAGCAGCTTCAACCCCTTTACAGATGTTGGGATGGGAAGTTTCAAGGAAACGTGCATTCAGCGATGATTTATTTATGCAGCTTCAGCAAAGCTCGCCATTTCCCTACTTACCTCTCTAAAATGAGAGGTCACTCATTGGTGCTAACATCCTGTATTAATATCAGGGTCCTGCTCAAGGTTTAACTGAAAAGGAAGAGCTGTGATTAAAAGCACCAGTTTGTGATATAGAGACAATCCCATAACGCTCCTGTCCGACCCTCGGAGCTCTGCAGGAGCGAGCACAGTGCAGTGCAGCCGTGGCCGTCCTTTCTATCAGCCATGCTTGGTGCTGAAGAAGGGAAGAGGCACCTGGCTTGCCTCCTGCCAGGAATGCTGCTGGCACACGGAAACTGTGAGAACAGTCACAGTCACTTTGCCATGAATAAATAATCATTGCTCGTGTTCTAACTGTGAAAGCTCTGCCTAACGCCGCTATTCAGCATGCATGAAGTTGGGCAGCACAAGCTGCTGGGCTGGAGCATCTGGGAAACTCCGGGTGAGGAGAAAGTCCTAAGCCTTGCTTGTCAGTTGTAACCAAAACTCAAAATGAACCAGTGCTGGACTTTATTCCCTGATATTTAGTTCTTGAAATCAAGTTATTTGGCAAGAAGGAAGTACTCCTGGGTGACTTTTCAAAATAGTTCATATTATGTCAGTCGTTAGCCGAAAGCCAGATGCGTAGAACACTTTTTTAATCGTGAAACATGAACTCACAGCTCCGTAAAGAAAAGAGGCAGCATTAGGCTGTGACCATCCTCCTGTGCCAGGGCAGGACGATGGAGGTTCCCCCATCTTGCATAGCAGGGTGGAGACCTCCCGCATCAGCTCGTTCCTTCAGTACAGGAGGGTGGCACACAGGAGTTCGCATCTTTCCAAGCTTTTCGCCTTTCTCTAAGTGCTTGCTGTGCTCCCAGGAGACGGCGTCGCCACAAAACTGGTTTATGGGGAGGTGCCTCGATGATGAGGGTTAGTCCTAAATAATTGCTGGTTGCCGCTCAGCAGAAAAAAGCTGGATTTCCATCGCTGGGTAGAGTGACTCCTTCCAGTTAAAGGCTGGCAAAGGTTGAAGAGGTCATAAGACAGGGCCTAATTTGCCATCTTCTTGTCCTTTCAAAAACAATGAGGGAACCGGGACCTTGCCGATGGGCAGATCCCGCCTGGATCTCCCTGGAGTCAGCAGGAGTTGGATCGAGTCCCTTTGAATAGCGAAAGTTTCCAAACCGGAGGCAAAGCCAAGCATTTTGCAGAAGATTGATCATTCATTACCTTGGAATTTTTCAACGTAGAGGTCATTCCTGCTAATATAAGTTGTGAAAAAATGAAACGTGTTAAAAAACGGAGACGGATTCTCATCTGGTGTAAGTCATTGCCGTTGAAGTCCGTTGAGTCATTGAAATCAACTTTCCACACACCAAGCTAAGGATATAGCCTGGAGTCAATACATTTTAGTTGTTGAAAAATTAAAAATATAAATTTGCCTTTCCCTGGCAATAATGTTCTGTTTACAACAGAGTTCTTCTGCTTTAAAACAAGTTCATTAACTAGTAGGAAAGTAATCTTTCACTTCCAGTATTCTTTTGGGTATAACTATTTATGATTAAATTTTATTAAACTTTAAAAAAATTGGATTTATATTTTGATAAATCTAATAGATTTCAATTTTGTATTTTTATAGATTCTTTCTAAAGTTTTTCCTCAAGTGCAATCAGAACTGTTTGAAGAATGCAGGCAACCCACGAGACATGCGAAGATTCCAGGTACAGATCCCTCTTAAAGAATAAATGATATATAAAAGACTTACTCGCATCTTCATCTTGAACTTTTAAATGAAAAAAACGGTATGAGTGCTTCTACTTAGTGTAGTTCTAATGCTGCGTGCCTTAAAAAAAAAAAGTTGTTGGTATTTTACGTTTCCCCAGCTGATTTATATGCTGGTTCTTGGGACTCGAAGAGTTGTGCAGTGGACAGTAACGGATCGATGCTGAGGCAAGTGGGTCTCAGAAAGTATTTCTGTAGATTTTCTTCATACTAACACCTTTCGTTGTAGCGTGGCGTGTGCTCAGACCTGCAGAGGTTTTACGTATATGTAGATGGAGAAGCAGAACTAACAGACGTGAGCTTGACTTCAGGACCTCACACAGGGGTTTTTCACATTCACAACTTGGAAATCCAACCGCCGTGGCCCAGCCCACGTGTTTTTATTCCGATTGTGTTAGAATATGTTTAATACTTCACTCTCTCCTTACAGCTCTTGAAATAGCCTGTGGTGAATCATAACACTACAGAGAGACAGCTGATGTGGTGGACAAATTATTTCCTCCGTGTTTGGGGTCATTTGAAATGCTCGTTAGGAAACGTATGCTTTTTTATTTCACAGTATTTCACACTGATTCATATTTGAGACTAGTAATGAAGTAGTACTGAGATGCTCAAAACTTTCTTTTTTTTTTTTTTGAGAAGAATAACCTGTGGTTAAACTTCATAGCAAAACATGTGACATCTGTTTCCGTGCACAGCCAACCAACCGGTGAAGCCAGCACCCTTGTGCCAGCCAACAGAAAAGATCTGTAGCTGGAAAAAAAAATTTCTTCAAAAACAATTGAGCCGAGCTTCCATTTTTCATGCATCTCAGCTTCACGTGGCATTGGTGATATTGATCCATCTGAACAGAACAGAAGGTCAAACCTGGAATGAGTGGAAATGTCCTCTTTGTCTCACCGATGACTAAATGAAGCATCAGTCATGAGTGATCTTGTGGTCGACAATGGAGCCAGTAGGCACTAGAAAGACTTTCCTGGGTCTCTTTAGCTAATCTCCCTGCCTCTCAGAAGGTTTAACTGGACTTAACAGTATGTCAGATCTTGAACAATATTTTTAACTGGTTTCACTATCTCAGCACCTTTCTTGAGGTGCACTGCAGGAATAAGCCGATATAACAAAGCGTAGCATGTCTACTTTCTTTTGCTGAACTACAGGATTTTCCCTTGGTGGCTGACCTATATATATATGACAGAACAAAAATAGTTGTCATTTTTATATACACTTTCCTCTGTCTTTTTAACACACCGCGTTCTAGGAACCAAACCCAGAGATCTTTTTGCTGAAAATCACGCTTGCGTGTTCGGCAATATTGCCTAAAGTCTGCGAATCTCCTTAGGAGTGAAAGCAGGTAGCCCAGTGGCCTGACGGCAGCTCTGCGGCCAAGGTGAGCGTGCAACCTCAGCGCTCTCCAAAGTGGATGTAGACAAGAGCGAAAGTGTCCACTTCTGGGAGGAGAAAGAGAGGGAAGCAGAGCCGGCTGGCAGAGAGCTGCCCTCGGGCTGTTCTAAAGGGTACCGCAGATGGCTGTCTCCAAGGAGGCACCATACACAGGAAAGGTGCTGTGATAGCTGAAAGCTAATTATGGGTTGTGAATAAGAAACAGGATCAGGGGTGATCCAAAACATAGAAGCAGACAAGAATTTCCTTCTGATGCCTTGGACTGGCTCTGTGCAAAAGGAGGCTGGCTTTTTTCCCCCCCTTCCTTTTTGTTCACCAAGTGTTTGGGTACAGGAGCTGGTGCGAGAACCCTGGCCATCATTCTTGTTAAATTTAACTTCAAACAGATGGAAGGCGAAAGCCAAAATCCCTTCTAGCTTTTGCTGCCGTCACCAGCAGGGTTGCTGAGACCTAACTTAGCCATTGACTTTAAGGACTCTACCAATGTTCAAGCCCAAAGAAAACGCTGCAGCGATTACTTCACGTAGAAAATCTGGAACCCCCACCACAAGGGCCATGCTGGAGTATTTAAATAAGATGTAAATGTCTATCTGGGATCATAGCGATCGACCCACGAAGCCCCATTCCGCACAAACCCAGGCGCATCTCCCGCTTTCCTCTTTGGCTTGTGTTGGTGCGCTGTCGTTTCCGGAAGGAGTTTCCCAACTCCATTGTGTAGGTGTTTTTCTCGGGAAGGTTGCGCGTTTTGCATATGTTCCTTTTCCATTTTCTACTGAGAAGCAGCTGGAAGCCAAAGGCGGCCCTATCCATCATCTCTTCTATGGCCGGACTCTGAACCTGGACACAAGAATAGGAGCCTTTCACTCAAAAAGAAAGGAGGAAATTCCATTGACATACCAGGGTCAATCACCATCCAAATGAACTTGAGAAGGGATACTTTGCAGGGCTTGAAAACACTTTCACTATTCATATTCAACTTGGTCTTTTCACATGCAAAAAAGTTCATTATCAGACATTAAATGTAATTGTAAAACTGACCTGGAGATCATTTACTGCAGAAAAAATAGGGAGTTACGATGGTTCCTGATTTATTAAGCTTTTCTTTATTTGGACTCCTCACAGCCCTTCATTTGAAGACAGTCTCAAGTGGACAAATTTTAATTAGATAAACTATCTAATCAATATATCAACAGATCAATCAAAACAGCGGCTTCTAAAATGAGTGGCTAGAGGGGTGTTTCTGAAACTAATGGCTAGAAGAATATTTCCCTGAATTGAATTCATTTGTTAGCATAATAGGAGATTAAACTCTAATTAGTGTAGCAGGTTCTGAAGAGAAACAATTGCGGGTTAAAAATCACCAGCGTCAGCCCCATAAACAAAGATGCATTCAGAGTTGTCATTCACCGCGTCGAAAGCGAAAGCGAACGGGGCCGCGACGTCGCTTTGCCTGAAAAGAAGCTCTGAAACACGCGGGATGTTTGAAACGTGGGGTTTTGTTCTCTTTTGCAGGTTGTTGTATCAACAACAGTCAATGTGGATGGCCACGTGCTGGCCGTCTCAGACAACATGTTTGTACACAACAATTCCAAACACGGGAGGCGGGCTCGCCGCCTTGACCCCTCAGAAGGTACGGCCCCTTCTTATCTGGAAAATGGTAGGCACACATTTACATGTCTTTTTTTTATTTGCAATGCTTTTTTTTTTTTCTTTTTTTTCCCCCCCCCTTTTTTTTTTTTTTTTGGCACCATACTTTCTGTTGATACACTACTCCGTTTTACTTTTACATCATTTCTTCTCTCATCCATCAAACCGCCCATTCACAAAGCCCATTAGTATTTCTCAGCCCTTGTCAACCAGAACACGGGTGCTTCTGAATTTGCTTCTGACTCCTTTCTTTATTTAATACTTACAGTTTTGCAGTCACAACCAATTTTTCATCTTTTTCCATTTTTTTCTTTTTTTTTTTCAGTCTTGTTTTGCTTGCAGCTTTTTTCTTGCGATTTAATTTGACTTGATTTTATTTTGGCTTGTCATATTCCTTGATCCAGAGGTACAGTCTCAGGTTATGTATGCAAGTTTAAGTGGATGGTAAAAACATGACCGAATCTGTAAAGAATTTACTGTGAGGTCAATTTCCTGTGGCTGGGCCTTACTGCAGATTACAGCAGGAGGGGGTTTGGAGGAGAAAAACAGCATAAAATGTTTTTCTTCAGACTGACTCAATGTGATTGACTTCTTGCCTGAACCGCTAAAAGAAGATAGGCTGAGATGAGGAGGAGAATGGAAAGTGTCTCTGAAAATCCAGAATTGTGAAATACTATCTTTCTGGAGCCCATCAGCCTCCCAATGGCTCGCACACAGTCGCAGCTGTGCTCGTACACGTGCACACGTGTATTTATTCTCCCCTGCAGCCCCAAATCACCTATTAGATTTAAATATCACTTTGTTCGCACCTTAAAATACGGCAACGTAGAGGTACAAACTGGCTCTCAGGTAACCTGCTTTTAAATAACATTAATAGAATAAGGATGGGATAGGATAGGATAGGATAGGATAGGATAGGATAGGGTAGACTAGACTAAACTAGACTAGACAAGACTAGACTAGACTAGACTAGAACAGAATAAAATAGGATAGATTTAGAATAGAATATCATATTTTCAGTTGGAAGGGACCTGCAATAATCATCCACTGCAACTGTCTGAGCGCTTCAGGGCTGAAGAAAAATTAAATGCATAGGGGTCAAACACATTTTAAGTTCTTACGGTGTTAGAATTCTCAAAACCGCTGTGATTTGATGTAGAGCTGCACAGCCAGGCCACACACATCACTTTCCACGGGACTCCTCTTGCGAGTTGTTACTAACATATTGACGGGATCATGGCTTTTTACACTAATAGAATTAATTGAAGTAATAGCAGAATACTCGGCTGCTAATACGATCATTGTCATTTTACGTTTCAAATAGTATTTACCAAGGGGCAGGCAGAGAAGTGAATGAGACAAGCAACAATTATCAGAAGGAAATATGATCTGGACATCAAAAAAGGGGAAGCGACTTCCAAATCTGCCGCAGTCCACACACACAGAACTAATTTGCTTTTCTGCATTAATAACTAAGGTATAGGAGAACAAAAATATAATAATTAAAGGTCGCCCTGAGCACAGGAGTCATTATGGTCTATGACGTATTGTTTATCTCTTTCATATGCACTGAAAGTAGGTGTGTGTTTTGCCTAGCAACCGTCACTAATGAGGTTCACAATTAAGAAGGCTGAATCCTCTCCTCTAGTCCTCTCCCTCCCCAGAGAGCGAGAACTAGCAACATTATAGGTTCAAGTAAGCACGCTCAGCCCTGTGGTGTTAGGTTTTAGTCTAGGTCCAAATTCAGCCTCTTCTAATGAGCTATTATGATCTTAGCAAAATACAAGTATTTATTTTGGTAAGCTGCGCGAGAAGAATTTGACTCTGAGCAGAAAATATCGCTTAGAAAAATAAAGGCCGCCTTTTTACACGCTACAGAAAATCTACAGAAATGTGGCTAGCCCATGGCTCCTTTTTGCCATCCGGTAATTGATTTGCCTTATTTCAGTGTTCAAAACAGAGTGCCAAATCCTCTCTGCCTAACCTCCCATAAACGCCCGTTCAAGTAAGCTGCGCCGTTGCAAATGAATGTGAAAATCTGGACGCGGCTTCTTCAAGCCCTACTTTTAATAACAATTATAGTAACTAAATAACTCAAAGTAAACACTCCTGTAATGCGGCGGCTGAGAATTAAAATGCCCTTGAAGGTAGGAGAGAATGGCAGAGCCGGGGTTTCGCGGGCTCCGAGCTGGGAGCTGGTGGGATGCGGGATGCTCAGCATCCTCCTGAGCGGGGCTGTGCCCCCCATGCAGCAACTTGGGCAGCAAAAGGAGCCTCACCCCCTGGTTCCGCTCCTGCTGAAACCAGCCCAACTTCTCGGGATTTTAGCGGAGGCGGAATAAGCTTCAGCCTCGTAAAACGAGGATGGTGTCGCCTGCAAGGAAAACTCCCAGTAACCTTGCTTACTTGAAAAATCCTTGTTTCCTTCTGGCCAAGGTATAGCCCTAGATACTGACACCCTGCTTAAAATTGTGGTGGTTTTATGTCATGCTTGGAGTCAGCCCTGTCCCCGCGCCCCTCGAGCTGTGTCTTCCATCCCGGATGGTATGCTTCGCATTAGTAACACATTCTTTAAGGAAAAGTGCCTGCTAAAAACCACAGATATTTACTTCTCTGTAGCCTCTCCTTGCTAACACCTCATTATCCAATCATCTAATATTCACCAGCAGTATATACACACACTCGCAGATCGTTTCCAAGTAAACTAATTCCCCCTGCTGCTACTGTGGAAGGTTGCCATTGAATCCTTCGAGCTCACAAAAAGCACGGCAAATTATTTACAGTAGTTGAATACAACTGGAGGGGAAAAAAAAAAACAAAAAAACAACAAAACCAAACCACAATTGTTGTACCTCCCAGCACAGCGGAGTAGAACGGATTTTAAATTTTTT
>JAVSBS010013871.1:25955-28455 GCA_033124195.1 Coracias cyanogaster | reverse complement strand
GGAAAGGGAGAAATAGCGGTTTAATTTACCATACTTTTGGATGAGGATTCTAGGTAATAAATCTGATCTGATGAATCAATCTCTCTTTGGAAAACAAAGAGCCTTTAACTGTTTACTCGACAGACTGTGGGGATTCAGGGAGAGTTCTTGCTGCTTATTGGGTAGATAATGCAGATTGCAGATGATGTGCAGATGATGTGCATTTTGATGAATATTTTCCCACTAGACTGCAACTGTTTCTATCTATTAATTTAGATCTAATGGGAAAAGTGTGTTCCTGGGTAGTTTGAAGCTAGGACTTTTTAAACCCTTAACACATCGTGGAGATGGTTTTCTTGTCTGCCTGAGATCTATGGCTGAAATGAGCTTGGCGGTGAAGGTGGCATCTGAGATTCCTGTCGGCCATCTACCCCCAAAGAAATCACAGCCTGAGCAAAAGCGGCGCTCGCGTTCGCACGCGGGGGCCTCGCTTCGGGCTGACAAGGGGACAGAGCATTTACGTTTTTCTTGATCTTTGTGACTGGGTTTTTACCAGAGTTCCCAAACGGGTCGGTGGTGCCCACGGTGCTTTTGGTGCTAACAGCACGTCTGGGAGGTGGACGTTGTGTCCTAGTCTGCTGCAGAGGCGGTGACCGCAGGTGGGGCCTCATCCAGTCACGGTCACAGCCTTAAAAACCCTATTAGGAACCTAGTCCACGCAAAGCTTCAGGAGAGCATCCTGACAGGCATGACTAGCGAAGATAAGTGTTCAGCGAAATAAAAAATGAATGAATTAAAGGCCTTAGACTAAGTTCCAGATATTTTAGCTGTCGCGAGCTGGTGCGGTTCCATTGCACGTGGGGAAGCGCCGCAGATTTGAACCAGATGACGGTCTGGCTCTCAGTGCTCAGTCCTGGAATCTTGAAGGGCTTTATAGTAGTGTCTTAAACCTCATTCCTTAGGTGCGGATTTTGAGAATTTGGCAAATTGTGCCGTTTAGAACTTCTTTCTAGTGTGTGAATGCAAATATGCATGAAACTGTAAGGAAAAGCCATTTATTTTATTCTTTCCTGGGGTTGTCTTTTGTCTTTGCCGCTAAGTAAAGATGTTCAAAAGAATTGTGAGAGTAGCAGGAGCTTTTCCCGCCGGAATTAAATTGCAATAAAGTTACATCACTAACAACACTTTAACGAGGATATGTATTTTGAGGGAGACTAAGGCCTACATCCCGGCAATAAGAAAATGAAAAGATAAAGCAGCCAGCGTCTGCCTGACCGAGAAACTTCTGCCTGCTTCGCTTTATCCTGAAGTGATAGGGTGACTGAGATAGTCTTTGGAAATTACAGCTGCCATTGAGAGCGGAGCCAAGCCTCGCTGTATTTCAGAAAATGAAAATGATGTAGCCCTTGAGGAGGGAGGGGCTGAATCCCCAGGGCATCTGTTTCCCATCAGTGTCCCACCATGCTTGCAGTCTGGCTTGGCACTCTAACATTTAACCTTCTCAGCATGAGGTAGACCATAGGGCAACAAGGCTGCGGAATAATGAAACAAGAGTGGAGTGTGGTGTACAAAGCCTTTGTGAGCCGAGAAGTTGAGACATTAAATGATCAGGGCACGGGAGATATGAAAGTTCCAGATTTTTCCTCAAAAAGGCCCCATTAGCCCCACGCAGAAGCAGGAGCGCGCTGGCGCTCAGCAGGCGGAGGCGAGGCCTTTCCCCATCTATCCAGGCCTTTTTGCCCGCTGCTTTCAACTATTATAAAGATACAATTACCTTGGGAGGCTGTGGCAGTTCAGTTGATTAGCACGGTGAATTAAAAGAATGAGTCACAAATGACATGTCCAGCTCTTCTCTACTAGTCCTTTGTATTCCCAGTATACCTCACCCCTGTTGTAAGAAGGTCAAAAATTAGAGAGAGATAACAATTTTCAAGCAGCTAGCACTTAGGAGCAGAATTAACAATCATTCTGTATGTAATTGCCAGTTAATAGTAAATTGCCTTCTAGACTGTAAAATGCAATATAAACTGGTGGGCACCTAAAATTAAATTAATGAGGTATTTGCTGCATTTAAAAGTGAATAGTGCAAATTAATAACTGGGTACAATACTTGTTTTAATCTATACCGAACAATGCATCGTTTACTTGTCTAATAATAATTTTTAAAGTGCTCCCTGAAAATTCCTCTCTCTGTCCGGGTGAATCAAGTGGTTGTGCAGGTTGTAGCCACGATTTTGCTGGTAAAGCCTTCCAGGTTTCTCAATTAAATATCCAGAGATTATTTTTTAATTAGAATATAAGCACCACGGCGTTATTTGATTACGGCAAATTGTGATTTGTACGCTTCGAAATGAAATTGTGTCACAGATAAAATTGCACCTTTACACACGTTTTAAGCCCCGTAGATTCCGTTGGTTTACTTTAAGACGAGCGGCAGCCCCGTATTTACAATGTATTTGTGCCCCTGCGTTACTGTTTTCTCTAATGATGTATTTTGCATAATGATTTCCCAGCAAATAAA
>JAVSBS010013871.1:0-5000 GCA_033124195.1 Coracias cyanogaster | reverse complement strand
CGCGGTCTTGGTCTACACGCCTGCACGTGTAAGTCGATACCTGCTCGTTGGCGGCAGCGGGGCCTTGCCAGCCGCCTCGAGGGCAGGCGGCTGTGATGCAATGCTCCAAGGGAAACGCTTCATCCTCCCGTCCTCTCCTCACGGCTCGTGCGCCTATCAGAAATGACAATGAAGTGTGAGGTGCCAAAAGCATAAGCAATCATTAAGGCAAGAGAATAACCTTGAACTCGGGCCAAAATATACAGTGACTAATGGGAAGGCCGAAAGAAATCTGCTAAACAGAGCGGATAAAACATAGGGGATTTTTGCAAACTGCTGCAAATCCGGCCCGTGCCGCGGATGAGTAAAGCGTACGTTGCGACTTCCATGTGACTTACAGCTGAACCGGGATTTGATGTTCATTTCTCGCTTGCTTTACATTTTCTGCGTTGTCGTGGAATTCCACAGCGCTCCGGGAACTGACGGTGCGGTCGAAACGCGCGGCAAAAACCCCCACCCTCGCTAGAATTGCCCGCGAAGCCCTTCTGTAAACTCCACCGCTCTTGCAAACTGGGAATCCTCACGCAAATCGCTTGCTTTCGCGGTCGGTGCTGATTTTATGTCTTCCTAGGAAATAATCCTGAAACGAGCAGCGGACATTGCCGAGGCGTTGTACAGCGTGCCGCGCAACCACAACCAGATCCCCACTCTAGCCAACACTCCTGCTCACACTGGCATGATGGGAGTCAACTCCTTCAGCAGCCAGCTCGCCGTCAACGTGTCCGAAACATCGCAAGCCAACGACCAAGGTATGTGGCGTTTCAAGGGTTAACCCTTCACGTTCTTGACGGCTTTTGGCCAGGGCCTATTAATACGGGCTGATGTCACCGCTGCGTCCGACCTCTTTTTCTCCCCGTCGTCGCGTGTCTGATCGTGTAATGAAATGCCGCCTTTAACTTTCTCGTAATATTTAATTCTTCCTGTTCTGTCACTGGCTGTTATAAAACATCTCAGGTGGAAAAAAAAAATTAGAAAAGTCTAGAAAATTCTGTATTATTCACCGTAAATATACAGCGTGTATGGTTTTTATACAATAATTATGTCTAGGTATCTCCACCTGGTCTTGGAATATTTGCACAGATAAACCTAATTTGATGTCTGTGATTTTAAAATACTTTGTTTATAGGCATGTGTGACATATGTGTTACTAATAAAAGTAATAGTTGATTTAATTTACCTGTTGTAATTGAAAATGCATGTGGCGTGTTGCATTTAAAATTAATTTTGATACTAATGAAAGGAGGGAAACAGGATTATTAGATAGGTTCAAACCCGTATTTTTTTGCTTGCAACGTAATTATTAAATTGATTGCTCAGATAGGAACAAACTGTTGTTTAAACTCCTGATTCTGCTCTGTGTCCTCTTCTAAAAAGCTTGTCTTTTAATGTATTTCCAAGCTAATAAGCCTTATAAAATTCTGTACTCGATCTCGAATTAGTTTTCACTGATGGCTACACCTTACGAAAGTACGAGCTTGTCGTTAGTGTAAAAATACCAATCATAAAACGAAGACCCCAAAACAGCCTTTTAAAGTAAATCACTGCAACAAAAAAGTTTTTCTTGTCAGCTATGGCATTTGAAGGCCTGGAGAGGCCAAAAGTTCATTCAGTGTGTTGGTACAAAGCGGGACTCGAGCCTGTTGATAATTGCTCCTAAAGACAAACGTGAAGGCACCTGCCAGAGCTGGATCGAAGAGAGCTTTTGTTGGCTGTCTGTGCTAAGAGGAGAGACAACATAGAGTGCTCGCGGATGATTTAAGTAGGGTTGGCGTGATAAGGTTATCTCAAACTGCAAGAGTTGATAGGGCAGTGAGAGACAACTCACAGCAAAGCGGTGCAATCAATTAAAACTGTGTAATATATGCTGCATGAGGAAACCCCCCAGCCCTAAGTCTATATATATAAAATAACATTATTTTTTTGGGGTGGGGGGGTTTCTAACACAGTAGGTTACAGTCGCAACACAAGCAGTGTTTCCCCGCGAGGATATGTTCCCAGCAGTACTCCTCAGCAGTCCAATTACAACACAGTCAGCAATAGCATGAATGGATATGGCAATGCCGGCATGCCCAATCTAGGTGTACCAGGTTCCCCTGGATTTCTTAATGGCTCCTCAGCTAACTCTCCTTACGGCAGTAAGTGTCTATTTTTGGTAACACATCATCATATAGATTCATATTTACTACAAAATCAAGTACTTGCATTGTTTTTGATTTCCTGTTTTGTGAGCTACTGGATAAAAGGAGGGGTGACTCTGGAGGCTGGACGTAAAAATGAATATAACCGATTGATCTGTTTGTGCCATAACACAATCTCAGATAGAAAATATATATAAATAAATAAAATAAAATAAAAAGAATTGGACTGCGCAATTTGTAACAAAAGTCCAACACAAAAGAGTTTGCCTGTTATCCAGAGAGTGGCCAAGCCAAGGCATTTCATTCTTTTTTTTATATATATATATATATATATTTTAAGAGGCAAGGCCCTATCACTCTCTTTTTCCGTGTTTGCCGTGAAAACCTCAATCTGAGTCCTGATTATTTTTGCTTTATTGCAGTAGTGCCGTCAAGCCCTACCATGGCAGCCTCTTCGGTCACCCTCCCTTCAAACTGTAGCAGTACACACGGCATTTTCTCATTCTCACCTGCCAATGTCATCTCTGCAGTGAAACAAAAGAGCGCCTTCGCTCCTGTTGTCAGGCCCCAAGCCTCTCCTCCACCATCTTGCACCAGTGCAAATGGAAATGGACTTCAAGGTGAGCTGGATCTCTCTCAATTTTCCATATATTGCTTTTTTTTTTTTTTTTTTTTTGGTGCATACACTCAAACCCCGATCAGTTATTTTGGAGAAAGGTACCTCGCGGTATTTTTAGGTTTCTGGTGCTCTCGTAGCGATGCAGAAGAAGCAGGAGGAGAAATAGGGTAGCAGGGGTGGTATGCTGAGATTTTAAGCAAATCTTTGTTCATTTTTAAGACTTACATTAGAGGAAAGACTGGTTGTTTTTCGGGTATTTTCCCTTAGGAGCCCATGCCTTAAATTTTAAAGTAAATTTAAAATTCTGTCCCTGAATGCTTCCTGGAGGTCTCATGTAGTCCTTGTGTTTATAAGTTTTATGACACGTTTCTACAGATGTTCAAAAGCAGCAGCGTCCCAGCGTAGCGCGGGGCGACTTCCTCATTTCATGTAGGTCGCAGTAGTTATTTTAAAATATGTGAAATTAGCGTAAATCAGGTGAAGCTCTTCCTCAGTGAAGTAACCTCCCCTTGGACGAGCCAGGGAGTTCACGTGCTCTGGTGGTCCCAGCTCGCGCTCTTACTGTGGTATCCCCGTCCTTCCTTCCCTAAACGAACAAAGTCAATATTTTAATTACGGCAGGCAATTTTAAGCTGCTGCTTTTTATTTTAATCTGTGCGATTTCGTGTGGGTAGCGTAACGAACGATTTATAAATCAGTTGCAGAATTTCCATGGTCACCTGCTGGGAGTGGGGCAGGAGGAGTTACGATACAGTGTACGTTTGGTGGAAGAATAAAAATGTGAACAAAGAAGTCTTCCTTTTTATGGCATATTTTAACATTTGGAAGATAATATTGTCAGACGCACTAGAGTCCTTAAAAAGGTTTGTTTGCCTCTGTTTTACAAATCATGGGCCTCGTTGCACAGTGCGGTAAACGAACGCGCTTCAGATCCCAGGGAAATCAGGAAGGGCTGCAGATGCCCCCAGGTGTCATCCCTCCTCCTGACCTTCTTGGTTAAGAAGTAGGGAGCACAGTGTCATTTATTCTTTGTATTACCATGATATCCGTGACATGGGGAGGACTCACAGGCAAGCAGGTGAAGATAGATATTCTGAATTTGCAAACTGCTTCTGGACACCTGCATTTTGGGGTATCAGCTTAAGGAACTTTGGAGACGCCTAACCTCCACCCAGGCCATGCAACACCAGGATCTCAAAATGGATGTCCTTGTAGCTTGTTATTAACTTCTTGGCCCAAAGAAGTACCTGAGAGCTTATTATGCTCTCGGGTCAGCGAAGGGGTGAGGATCCGCTACGCAAACCTTATTGTAGGATGGATGTTAAAGGAAAGGCTAATTAGATTAACAATTTCTGCCATTGCATGTGCCAATGAAAGATATGGAAGATTTATTATTTCACTGTGAGTACAAAACTGTACCAGGTAGAAGCAATATTCTTAGAAAAGATTATCCATTCATAAAACAATCCAGTGTCCTACTCTCCTGATTTTATAAGACGACACTGGTATAAAAAGTAAATACTGAAATAAAAAAAATAAAATAAAATTATGGGATAAAAATAAATAAATAATCAAAAATTTAAATAAAATAAATTAAATTAAATTTAAAAATTGTTGCGACCTGGCTTAGGTCTGAGGCAGCCATCCTGTATCTATCTGTAGCAGCTATTCCTATCTATACTCTCATTAACTTGCTATTGATTTCCTCTGAAAAATAAAATTATTTAAAGATCTAAATTTCTGTAATTTCAGAATGTAAATAAAGGGCTTCCCATCAGATATTCAAAGTTTCAAGTGTTTAAAAGATCTATATCATGGCAAAGTAGGGCCTTCAGAAGAACTAGGAAGGCTAAATGACTGCACCAAGCATGAAGCTTGCTTTTCACCCAAGGCCCAGCCCTGCCCCAGACTAAGACTTTTCCATGCCCAGACAGCCCAAGGAAGGTCTAATGATCCCTTCAACCCCTGGTTTTAGGATGCTGCAATCCAGGCAGCAGACCTGGTGCCACCCCTGTCCAGCATCCAGTGGATGTTGCTAGAGCTCTAGGTTAGGTGCCCCTGAGACCTGCACTGCTGCCTCACCAAGCTGGCCCTACTCCACCGAGCTCTCAAAACTTCTGAAACGTGGAGGTATCCAGATGCAGGGATGTGCAAAAAAAAAAAAAAAAAAAACACATTAAAAAATCGTAATCTTTTCTTTTCTC
>JAVSBS010013870.1:0-30899 GCA_033124195.1 Coracias cyanogaster | reverse complement strand
AGGACCAGAGAATCTAGGGCAGGTCACACAGGAACGCATCCAGACGGGGCTTGAAAGTCTCCAGAGAAGGAGACTCCGCAACCTCTCTGGGGAGCCTGTTCCAGTGCTCTGGAACCCTCACAGGCAAGAAGTTCCTCCTCATGTTGAGGTGGGACTTCCTGTGCTCTAGCTTGTATCCATACTGTCCATTCTGCCATCAGCTCCTCTGCCCCATCTACAGCCAGACCTCCAAAGTCAATGAGATTTTGCAATGCTGTGCAAAGCAGTGCCTAGATAGCTCTGGAAATTTGGGCCCATCTTGGTGTCCAGACCTCCTCCGAGGCACAAGAACGGTTATGCTTTCTACCTGCAAAGGGTATCACGAGGATACATTAATAAGACTCTTTGAACAGGCTCCTGTTTCTTAAGTAGGCTCTTCTAGCATCATGTTAGTAAACGAGGACCTGTGATGGATAGCTCTGTATACAGCCAAGCTCCTCAGGGGCTCGAGTGCCCAGCGAGCTGAAGATAAAGGAATAATTTTCATATTTGATCACGTAAATGTCACCGGATACATCTGCAACAACCCACTCCAATCTTTCTGTAGGTATATGGAGTCATATCTGACAATGAGTTTTCAAGATACACTCTAGCGAGGCTTTTATATAAGACCTCTCATTAGAAGTTAAATAATTTACAACTTCTTCCACTCCCTGGCATTTTATCACAGGCTCCTGCAGCCTCACTTGATTTGTGACAGGATGGTCCACAGCATACAAAATACTAATGGAAAGGACACAGGATTCCATCCCGTCGGTGATTTGGTGCAATGATGATAACGACATTTGCTACTGAACCAGTAAAACAGCTGAAGATGGATGCACCCTACTGGTAATCACAGCTGCCTTTAAAATTATTTAAAACTCTTCTGGCGCTATGCTTCCCACTCCTCTCATATATTATAAGCTCCTTTCCTTTGCCCGTCTTGTTTGCCTAAGTAGGTTTGTGTTTCTCATTTTTTCAACAAACTTTTTGTAACACCATACACCTTTTCTTAACGTCTTTGTCTTTTTCAAAGCCTTACCAGATGAACCGGATGATAAAAAGTTATTGTGCTGGCAGTTAAAGGTACTGAGCGGCACAACTATGGCGCAGACAACACATACAGTGATGTTAATTATTTACCAGTTCCCAGTTTGACTACATTTTGAGTGGTGATGACACACAGCAACTTAATAGCTGCATAAAACATTGTGTTACCTTCTACAGTGTCTTGGAATAAATCACCCTTGAAAAATTTATCTCTTAGAAATAAAACAAACCCTTCGGCCACTTAGCAGGATTACGGTCAGACAAGTCCTACAGAAGTAATTCTTTTTTTAACGATGTCCTACCTTTGAAGAAACAGTCCTTGCTGTGGATAATGTAGATCTTCTTCCTCTGCAGACAGGAGGCTTGATGCAGCTGACAATGATTTTCATAAAATTTGCCATCAGATCCACACACGGGCATGTAGCTGGACTTGCAGTTTTCCACGCATCTGCACTCAGGCTGGTTGGTGTCCTTGTTGACGACGCACTTGCTCCCCCGGCCGCAGTACTTCTTCTCACACGAGGCGTGGAGGCCGTCCTGCCCGTAAAGCACTGGGAAGAGCAGAAAACGTCAGCGTGAGCGTATCTACCCAACAGAACACACACAACCATTACAGGAGCAGGAGCTACAAGGTTTCTGGGGTGAAAAGCAGAGCACTCTTCCAACTGCAGCTTTTGAAAGGGTCTCTATGCTCCCAGACCTCCAACTCCCGCTCATCACATCAACCACAGGCTGCGAACCCTTTACTGAAAAAGGATGGATTGTTGTTGGAGCCCTTTGCGAAACGAGACCCTAGAATAAAATCCAGTGAGAGTATTTCAGTGCCCAAACTTCGGCCATGAGTTACATTCAGAAAGCAGTTCTGAAGACCCACACTCCTCCAGCCACAAAAGTCGCAAAGAGCTTCATTTTGGGGCAGAAAAGTGCCCTAAGTGCCAGCACTTCAGCTTCTGTCCTGGTGTCCACATTCAGAGTGTAACTTCTACCGTGTGAGCCAGAGGCAGAACATCCCCAAGGCTCAAATTCACACAGGGAAAGCTCAGACAGGTAATTGCTGAGAGCTTTTGTAAAAACACCCGCAAGAAATTCTATCGCTGAAGTCAAGGGACTATCACGGGAAGACACGGCTGTAAAAGCCACCATCAGGATCTATCCCCACGCTCTGAATAATGACATATGATGAAAAATAACTTTCTACTACTTCCAAGAATTCATTGGCTATAATGTTCTGAACATTACTGTACTATCTGCTGTTCAACGCTATTAAGGAAGTTGCCCTTGTGCTATGACATTTTGTGCTTCTGACGCTTCCTCCCTTAAACGCTTACAACAGAACATTATTATGATTCACACAGGACAGGCTACTTCCGAACAAGCCACTACTCAGAGCAATAATTAGCATTATAGTCCACAAAGGGAGTTTCAGGAAATTAGATTATTCTACGCTAATTGGAGTACACAACGCGGAGAATTACAAAGGGACACTGCAAAGGGCGTAATTAAAGCAGGAATCAACATTTTGTAGTGCACAATCCACTCCCAGCCTCGCCAGTGACTCAGTCTGGACCAGCAAGGTTTTGAAGCAAATCCCTGATATCTACATTTACCACACGCGGGCTTGGCTCTCAGCAAGGTTTTGGTGCGCACCAGCTTTCAGAGGAAGCTCAAGTGGAAGTGCTGCTCCAGACGTGCTCCACTAAGGGGACAAATCCTGCAGCACCAAAACATCCTCCTAAATGCACCCAGGGCTCTTCCCTTCAAAGACTTTTCAACTAGAACAGTTCAGCCTACGAGAGCAATGCGGATCTCACCCAAAGACCTCCCACCACATGTGATGGAGACGCGAGGAGCATCAGCACTCCCTACTTTTATCTAGCCTTTTTTATCACGCTGAATTCCTTGCTAACGTGGACACAGCCCCTGCCTGCCCAGCATTTCACGCCAATATGACATCCCCCAGTGCTGAAGCTACATTTCATCTACTAGTGACCAAGGGGTTAAAGCGTATGCACAAAGACAAAGAAAATTTTCTACAAAACCCCATTTTTCTTGGTCCCTATTAAGCCTTTGTTTTTATCACTGTAAATCTGAAAGGGAAAAGAAATCTGTTATTGGAGGATTAACTATTTGACTCAATAACTCATTAAAATTCCTCCAACCTGGCAAGCTAAGAAATATTGACTTTTCCTGACTTGTAATAAACTAGAAGGTCAGAGCATCTTTGAGCAGTGCAAAAACTACAGTCCCTGGAAGGAGTATCTGAATATTCTTTATTTACTTTACTAATTGTTCCAGAATTTCTGCAAATAGTCCTCAGGAATGCATATTTTGCGAGCTCCTGGAGACCTCACTGCCAAGGCCATCTGGAGTTATGGTGTCTGATGCAGAGCAGGATGAAGGATGAAGGCTTGAGGAAGCCCCAGTCAAACACCCTCCCCTCCTCTTCCTCCTGGTGGCAGAACCTGTATCTGTACAGGCACTTGGCTTATCCATCGCAACGTCCCTCAAAAGATACGTTCTGGAGGCTGCTGTTGATGCTTAAGATATTTAAAAATCAAGATTGAGGAGTTATTATGATCTGTATAAATGGGATTCAGACAGAACCACAGCAAAGCCTTTCCTGTGCTGTCTTGATTGCTAAAAATTGATCTTTCGGAGCGAGCAGGAGCCAAGGATCGCACCGTGCATCTCGCTGAAGGTGGTTCCTGCCTCCTTGTTCATGGCGGGCTGCTCTGATTTAACGCATCAGGTCACGTCTGGGCAGGCCACAGTCACACCTTGCCCCAACATCTACCGCAGGCACCAGCAAAAACCCTCTGGGAGCCTCAAGTATTTCTGGTATTTAGATTTTTAATATCAACTTAGCACTGCTGAAGACAGACACTATTCCTATTGCAATGGAAATTTCAAGGTTTTTTTTTAATGATATGATATTTGGTTAATGATATGAGATTTGGTTAAGCACTAGCTTATTAAAAAAAAAAAACAGAAAAAGACAAAGTACTTCAGCTTCTCTACATCCACTCTGGTTACTATGGAGAAACTGCAGAAAGTCTGTCTACATTTATGCCTCAATTGTTTTGTTCCCAGTTTGGTTTATTCTGTGTTCTCAGAAGAACTCCTGTTTAAACACCTCTAAGTCGGGTAAGTGGGTAGGAAGGATGCTCCACAAACAGCCACAAAGGAAAGACTCCCATATTGAGGAATCCTGACGTGCTTCTACTAAAGCTCTCTGAAATCTGCGTTACCATGGGATGTCTTTGCCAGAATCTGATAACGTTGATAGCGGCTCTTTGATTCCATTACTATTTGCATAATCCTTTGAGGAACGAGAGCTCTCCACAAGCACACTCAGCCGTACAGACGGACTCTGCAGCCAGTAGTGGGATGCAAACCAGAACAGGGTGAGTAGAAACAGCGAGGAAAGAAGGTATTTGACTGTAAAAGCACTGTTGTCTTTATTGAGGTAATTAATTAATGGAGAGCAGCACCACACACCATGGAAAGGGACCTTATCCAACTGCTCCAGCGGATCCCATGGGCAAGAACCCAAAGCCAGGAAGGACACCAGCGTGGAGCTCAGGAGCATGAAACGCTCTTGCCATGGCTGTTTTTTGGTCACGGTCTTAAAAGCGACTCAATTCCCCGCTCTTACAAGGATTATTAAAAACAGAAATGGGAAAGGTAACCAAGTGAAACTACCAAGGAACTGCTCCCCGTATTTATGCGCCCCACTGTCCTGCATGCAAATAGGCATCATTTATTTAATTTATGAGTTGCAAAGTCAGTCATTTAGTTAGGTTAAAAGTTCACCATGTTGCAAAACAAGCCGCTTTTCAAGACCCATTAAGTTTACCCAACGTGGACAGAGTCTGAGTTCTTGTATGGTAGTAAAGCCAAAAGGACCAAGAAAAGAAGCTCGTTCCCATACGCCCATGAAAACACAACTTCTCAAACTGGTTTCTGGCTGCCCCTGAGAAATTTGGAATTCCAGTGGAAAAATCGACAAAAGCCTGGCGCAGGCAGTAAAATAACTGAGTTCGGGAATTTTGTAAGGCTGGTTACGAGGCTGCCTTCATCTCAAAGCAGGACTTGAATACGACAATTAAGATCTTATTGCCACGTTGGAGAAAATGTGTCCTCTGGCTGCTCATTAATTCATAAAGACAGAGACCTCAACCACCTTCTGCAGGCCACTAAATACATTACAGATCAGACAGATGCTCACCAGCTATTTTTTTACTCCCTAATACAATCCTATTCCTTACTTCAGCAAAACTCCCAAAGAGTTCAAGGGATGGTTGGGTTGATGACCAGCACTGACTTCAACTCAGACCCACCAAACAAACCCATCACCCAGGCAGCAAAACCCCAAACCCAACAGCTCTTTTGTATCACTGCTCATAAAAAGTCGATTAGACACTGCAGAAATGTAAATTACTACATTTACACGTAAAAAGCCAGTTTGCCTTCAAGTAGCAGTGAGCCTGCAGGCACCTGGACATCCAGTTTTATCACTGAAGGAAGAAGTTTAGATGTTACATCAGGACTGGAGCCAAAACTGGAAACCAATTATGGGGCATTGGAGACTGGTCAAACAAACAGGAAGCTTCTACGCCAGTGCTGCACCTTGTAAATGTTATAACATAATGAGAATAATATCAAATTCTCCATACCACGCTAAATCTATTCAGTCTCTCAAATTCGTTTGCTACTTCCATCATGATTTACCTCACCCCTTTACCTGAGCTATTCCTCCAGCATCTTCACAGCAGTTCTCCAACATTTTTACTTTCCCACATTAAATAATCTTCTATGGTCTAAATGTCACACCTGTAAGCATTATTTACTGCTGAAAAATATACATTGCCCACACACACAGATATATATAGACACACGGGTATTTACAGACATCTAGTCCAGGTAGCTCTACAACTACCTGACAGGAGGTTGCAGAGAGGTGGGTGCTGGTCTCTTCTCCCATGTAACAAGCGATAGAACAGGAGGAAATGGCCTCAAGTTGTGCCAGGCGAGGTTTATTGGGTATTAGGAAAAATTTCTTTACTGAAAGAGTGGTCAGGCGTTGGAACAGGCTGCCCAGGGCAGTGGTGGAGTCACCATGCCTGGAGGGGTTCAAAACAAATGTATAGACGTGGCACTTCAGGACATGGTCAAGTAGTCATGGTAGTGCTGGGTTGATGATTGGGCTGGATGATCTCAGAGATCTTTTCCAACCTTAATGATTCACTGAGCTATCCACACACAGATTATGTGCATTTACACATGAGCAGACACTTCCCATACGCTTCGCTTGCTACAACTTCACTTCCACTCACAAAACAAAGTCAGATGCTGCAGCACCTTAAAACCTTCCTTCCCCAGCACATCTTTAATATACATCTTGAATAACTCACGGTTGGGAGTAACAGAAGTTCAGGTGTGTGACGACAGCACCTGGCTTCTAAATGCATCTGCTCCGTACGGCGTTAGTACCGCAATAAAATAAGAAAGGAAACAAAGCAGGAATTTTATAATAATTTGCTTTATGAGTTTCTTGGCTTTTCATTGCATGCCTGTTATGAAAGTGTAGAGGCAGAAAAGCCATGGTAAATCATCTGGAATAGGGGCATGGCAACAATGCATTCGTTATCTCCATTACTAGCCTTTGGTGCTGTAATTTATTTATTTTTATAAAGCAAAACCACTGATTTATCCTGGAGAATAATACAGAGAATGAGAAGTGCTTCAAGCATACATTTTGCTACGGATGCATACTATTTTCTTTCAAGGTCCAGGAAATAACTGTGTATGTGTGGGCACATCTTCAAGCAGGACCAAGAGGGACACATCAGCTTTGGAAGAGGAGGACTGAATCAGGCACTTTTACTAATTTAGATGCTCTACACGAAACAATAGGCAGGATATCCAGGTTGGATGTGGCTTGGAGTAACCTGGTCTCATGGGAGGTGTCCCTGCCATGGCAGGGGGTTGGAACGAGATGATCTTTGAGGTCCCTTCCAACCCAACCATTCGATGATTCTATGATGACATGGAAAGCCTCCTCAGAACAAAAACTTGCAACCCTTCCCAGATGGCCACTTTATTTCAGGGCAATGCTTGCAGAGTTTAAAAAACCAAAACAAACACTAAAAAGAAAGGAAAATCTCCTCTGGAAAGTAGCATCGCAACAGGAGTTACACCGATGAAGCCAAGGGAACTGCTTAATCTGTGTCCACAGTTTAACGTCAAATACAAACAAACTGGAATTGCTCAACCGACATTCACTAACAATGCACAGTTATTCTGCAAAAGGTACCAAGAAAGCACTCAGAAATCATAAGAAAATTTTCTATATAAATGTTTGCATCAGAAAATGGGGTTTAATGTTGCTTGCTGTACCTATCAGGACTATGAAACCCATTACAGGCGATACCATGAAAAGGCATTTCAAAATTTCAAGTAACTATGCTATCCTAGCATAATTAGCCTAATTTTGGTCCCATTTCAAATCCATTTAACCATTATGAGATCAAAAGCTTCATTCAGCATTATTTTGGGGGATAGTATCGTGGTTCACAAGGGTTCTAACATGAAAAAATAGCCAACAGACACGTACAAATCAAAAGACCCCAACACCATTTCTACTGAGGAAGAAATACCAGCCAACATACGAGACCATATACATTTAGATCCTTGCCATGGAGCTCCACCATGTGCAATTTGCTTGATTGTCCTCTTCTTGGAAGAGCTACTAAAGAGGCAATTCATGAAATGGCTCTTTACTAGATATTTACCTGAAGATACCTACACTAGGTACTGCATCTTGAAGGCAATTTTATCACGTTACTCACACACAGATACAGACCTAAAGCTGCTGGAGTCCTGCATGGCTCCTGTTGGCACCATACCTTGTCCTGTTGTCCCCACAACCAGCCAGCCAAGAAACACCACAACCTCAGTAGATGACCGGTATATTGCCTGCCCAGATCAGAAGAATTTAACGTTTCCCTGGGCACCCATATTTACATGGTGTGAACAACCCAGTGAACGTGTATTTTCCTTGATTGTGTGTTTAATTATCTCAGTTTTGCAAAGTCCGATGAATGCAGCAACTTGCCAGCGTTAGATCTGGAGGGAACAGGTCATGTTAATACTTCTTTTTTTTTGGTAGGACTCCGTATCAGAAGAATAAGCTCTTCTGAAGGGAGGCAATGAAATCCCCATAGGTCACTGCTCAAAATCAATTTTGTTGCCTTTAATCTTGCACATCTATCTCCTGCCTGCCCCGTTCCTCCACTCTTACTCTCAGAGCCAGCCTTACTCCTCTTCCTTGTTTTCAGGGGTCTTTTATCCTCTGACCAGCACAGCAAGCCCGAGCACTCTGCGGGCTACTATAAAAGGCAGGAGAAATCAATAACTCTGTGTCATGTGTCTTTCTGCTATTCCTTCAATGAAGTTTTCATGGCAGAGACCAGGAGGAGGTGTGAATCCAATAATGAAATAACTATAGATGACTTGCCTGTTTTCCTGGCGATTTCTCCAATTACATTACCAGTGGAGTTGCTGGAGGCAAGCTGAATAATCTAGATCTTCCCAGTTGTCTGCATTATTAACCTTGACAGCTGTCCATGCATGTTACCTTTTGCTCGCTCCCCTTTCCCCCCAGACACCCATCTGAGGCTTTCCTCCCACCCTAAGATGTTCACACCTCCCCAGGCTCCTCCATCCTTCAGAGCCACAACTCATCGCGAACCCAGAGACCTCCATATTGTGCTACCCCAAAACCTCCTTGGCACAAGGCAGCAGTCTCTCACTTCCACCTGTTTTTCAACATCCGATTCCAAAACTTGAACAATTCTTCCCTGGCTTTGACCTCTTCTATTTGGAGGAGGGTGAAATCCATACACCAAGGGTACTGGGCCACGCAAGGCCATAGTTTATCACGACATCTTGCAACATCAGCGATGGCACAAGAACAAAAGATGCCCAACTTTCATCTGAGCAGTATCCTACAGTCGCCCAGAAATCTCTCCTTTTTCTATTTTTTTTGACTCGTTACTTTGCAATAAGCCCATTTATCAGAAAATAATTGCATTTGCTTATTGTATGCCTGTTGTCTCCTTACATATGCACAAACCAAATGATACTTCAGATTCGATAGAAAGATTTTTTCAGTTTCCTATTTATTTTCTCATTCAGTGCATCAGTTTAAGGCTCATTGAGGAAAAAGAACAGAAACGGAAAGCCAGCTCATCACCGTGTTTGTCTCAAGAAAAGAACATTATTCTGATTATTTATTTTTGGCTTGGAAGAGGAATAGATAACGAGTTTTCATAATTAATATCAATTCAGCTTCCTTATTACATTATTCTTGAATTCTAGTATTAGTAAAAAAACCCCAACATCCTATTTGCACCAAATTATGCAAGTGCCACTTGCACAGTGCACGAGGTTTCAACGTGATTGATTAGAAGGACCTCAGCGTCATCACCGTGATGCCCGTGTCAGCACTTCCATTAGTGTGTCCTTCTCTTGAAGAGGTGCACGTCACACGCTTGGACCTTACCAGTGAAGTTGCACTCTTGAAAGATGTTTTTAAAGCTATGTTAAAGCAGAGCCCCAAAATGTAAGAGGTGGAAACATCAGATCTTCACCCGTTTTCCTCACTGCTAAAAAAGGAGGGAGTTGGCACTGGGGACAACCTAAATACACAGTAATCAAATACCAGATCTTCTAGTAACTTCCATATTCCACCTGGTCATTGGCATTACTTGGAAACACTTTGTGACTTGGAGGAAGGGGTTCATTCAGCTCCATCATCAGGAGCATTTAACTGTGCAAAAAATAAGGGGCAAATACTCAAAATATGAATCTATGGCAGAGCCACCTCAATGAGCCCCTACACCCAACACACCTCTTCCAGCACCCAGAAATAAAATTCTCAAACCAGCCACTCCTCCTTACCAAAGGAAAGCTCTTACCCTCAAAAGGAAGCAAGCATGAGCCTGCAAATCCAGGGACAAATCCATTCGGCCTGTTACAACAACAAATCTATGGGGTCATTGAATCATGGAATTGTTTGGGTTGGAGGAGATCTCTTAAGCTAGTTAGAGATATCCCTGCTTATTGTAGGGGGTTGGACTAGAAGACTTTTTGAGGTCCCTTCCAACCCAATACATTCTATGATTCTACGATCATCAAGCCCAACCATTAACCCAGCACTGCCAGGTCACCTCTAAACCACGTCCCTCAGCACCACATCTCCACAGCTCTGAAACCCTTCCAGGGATGGGGACTCCACCCCTGCCCTGCTATAAATTAATTTCCAAGAATAGAAGTTTCCAGAGGAAATCTATCCATAGTTGCATATACGTACAACTCGCAACACTTCTGTCATTTACTACTACGTGTAAGCAAAGACAGAAAATTAGGGACTGCATTCATTCTGTGAGTCTACTTCTGAGGCCTGATGTTCTTCTGTAAAAGCTGCCGTTTGCTGGAAATAAATGAAGAGCAAAGGAAAAAAAAAAAGTATTCAAGCTATTTAGTTGTAACGGGGTTTGTGTTGGTTTTTACTTCTGGGTGAAGTGTAACGTGGGTTTGACACATGGCTACTTGCCTTGATGGAAGAGGCAGCCCCGGCAGCAGGATTAGTGCCATTCCTGCATCACTTTGAAATCAGCCTAAACTTCCTGCTGGAAAACTGTTGAGGTTGCACAGTGTTGTTTCATATTTTTTTTCCCCTAAGACATTTCATTTATGTTTTCCCGACTAGATGCCTTAGAGCCTCATAGATTACCAGTGTATAACACAAGTGTGAGGCAAGAGCCAAACAGGCCCATTATGGGGAGAATTACAATCACACAACCACGGAACGAGGATGTGCTACATCAGCGCTGGGATGCAGAAGAAAGGACGTTTTTATAAATCAATTTTGAGCCATTCTTCAGAAAGGGAAATAACCGGTGGAGGGACCTTCTTATTGACTCCCTGCAGCCGAGATGTTTGCTCGTTCGCCTGCACCCCCTCGTCATTCTTAATGAATCACCTAATTTCAGTCTATGAGAAAGCTGCAGCATCTAAATGGTCTAAGAAGACAAAAACCATGGAAGGAGCCTGCAGCAATATATCAGCAGCTGCTCAGCCTCTGCCCTCACACCACCTCCAACTCTTCCTCCATTGGTGCTTCAGCTTTGCAAAGAAAAATAACATCTGGAAAAAGTGAAGCCCTGGGGAACGTGAGTTTGAAGAGCGATTGGCCAGTACAGCGTAACAAAAAGGTCTCCTAGATGTTGTCTACAACCCTACTGTGGTCTCCAAGAGCATGGCAGGTGACCAGCAGCTCACCCATACGGCTCAGCAGGATATTCTGCATATTTTATAAGTTCGACCCAGGTGCATGCTTCAGCGGCTGAGGCAGCGAGTGATTTCCTTCTAGGTAAGGGAGAACAGTCCTTCTGGTATACTGCATCCATGGTGATGCCCGTACTTACTGTGAAAAGGCTTCAGAGGGACCCCAGAGAAGGTCAGTGGCACAGTAAGGAGAAACCAATGAGCGTTTTCCAATCACTTGCTGCGCTGGCACAAGAGAGGGGCCAGGACAGTAGGTGAGACTCTAGCCACAAACCCCACCAGACACTCCAACCATGACTTGGCCATTTTCCAGTTCAAGCCTCTTTGAAGCTACTGGAACAGCCTCAGGAAACGTATTTTAAAAGAAAACTGTAGCTATTTCTATATATCTTACTTTATATTTTAAGACAACCACTGCAGGAAGAGATCCAACCCTTTCTGACCATAACATGAATCAAACCCCTCTCTGAGTACAGAAATCGATGCCTCATCAGCTTGAGCAAAGCACTGCTCAAACCTGTCCCCACCAGCTCTGGCTCACACCCAAGCTGAAACGATTTCTTTCCGCTTCTCTGAAACAAAACAGAAATTTGAACTTCAAAGAGCAAAGACCCAGATCCTCCTGAACCTCCCGCGAGCTAGCGCTGAGATCTTTCCTCCTAATCCTCTACTCTTGGAGCCCTGATGCCAAAAACCCCGCACCAGAGAAATTAAATTTGCTGCTAAAAAGGGGCAAGGGGAGCACTGCCTGCCCCAAGCTGGGATGCACAGATCAGTCCATCGCAGGCATCTGGGGCACATCACTCTCAACATGTCCAGGACTGTGTCCCACCTCAGGAAGGACATCAAGAAGTGGGCAGAGAGCCAGAGCTTTGTGGAGCCAGCACCACCCCATCTTGTGCTAAATACTTCCTTACTTGAAAACCCACCCAGTTTTCTGAGCCCAAAGGGAAGCTTCCAAAATTAGCTGGTTGCTAGAACAAGAGGCAAATGTAAAAAAATACAGGACTGCCTTTAAGATTAGTAAGAACAGGGTATGTCTTTAAAATAGTCTTTTGAAATGCATCATGCGATGGTTCTCAGATAAGGTTCATCAAAATTCTATCAAAACCAAAATTCTATCAGGAACAAAGTATGTCACCATAGTGGAGTCACCATCCCTGGAGGTGTTCAAAAGTGGCGCTTTGGGACATGGTCTAGGGGTCAGGGAGATGTTGGGATGAAGGTTGGACTTGATCCTAGAGATCTTTTCCAACCTGAATGATTCTATGTTTGACTTAAAATTATAGCAAATCACCCCAAACCAACATCTGCCAGGAGGACAGTCACAAAAGACAAGTGTACACATTTTATTGAGACTGCAAATAACCCTTAAATGACCATGATACTTCCTAGCAATGGGGATCCTCCAGCAGCTCAAAGTCAGGTTAACAGTGAGCTGAAGATGTTCTCAACACATGGAGTAACAACCACATCCAGATGCAGCACTGCCAGGCAGAGCGAGCCAGTTCTCATTGCTATGTCACTAAAACGTCTAAAAACCTACAACATACTCCCCAATTTCCAACTGTAGACGTGCCTCAGCAACGAGAGACCCCAGTTCCTTCAAGCTTTACTCCATCGCTGGTCAGCATGAGTGAGCAGTAAATGCTCCGTGAGCTTGAAGCCAGCCTGAAACATTGGCACAGTGTAACACCGATCGATAACCGTTTGCATTCCCCTTTCCCACCCTCTGTTACCTTTAATGAAGTTCTTTTCCAAGACTAAGAAATAAGGTGAAATGCAGGTTTCTAAGGCGCATCCATTTCTTCTAGGCCTTGTGCTAATTTTGCAGTTCCGCACTGGTTTAATTTGCTATTTCTTGTCTAACCGTCCTACCCCAGCACCTCTGCGCTCTGCAGACACATGATTTTGTTTCACCGCCTGGTCCATCTGGGGCCAACGTTAGTGCAGAGAAACCTTCATCTTATCTAGGACAACACCTTGGCATTTTGGTCTCTGTCAAGAAATGCACCCAGACTTAAAGAACCTGTGGTTAATACCAACCCTTTTGAGGCTCCGTCCTCTGGGCACGTTATTTTTCACCCCCCTTCCCAAGGATTTTACTTTCTCATCAATACAGGGAATTACCCTGACTGTGATTGAGGATTTATCTCTTCCTTAAGACAGTCTAAATCCTCCTCCTGAATAGCAGATTCCAAGATCTCTTCCTATTCCTGAGGTAAATACCCCCAGGGCACATCCACCCTCCTTTGCCAGTCCTGCCACATCACCCTGACTTGCAAGAAGTGTATGCATCAACATCTAAAGCTCCTAAAGACGTTTTTTTATCCCCACTTACCCTCCAGCAGTTACTTCTTATACAAAGGAGGACAGAAGAATTAATGCCATTTCTACTGCATTACAAACCTTTTACTCCCTCCATATTTGCTCTCTGCTGAAGGAAGCGTTTTAACGTGGATTTACTTGATGGAAGAGTTATAGGCTATTGAAAAGATAACGCAGTAAAATGAAAAACCTACTAAAAAGCTATTTTCAAAGTGAAAAGCCTTTAAACTTCACATACTCTTAGAAGCAGCTCGCAGGGTATCAGTGCAGAAATGGAGCATTAGCACTGAAACACGAACATTAGCCGCTTTTTTTCTTCTTCTGAGTAGGAATACCATCGCTTTCTCAGGTTGAGATTCACAACGTAAAAAAAGAAAAATCCAGAAGAGGTGAAAATCGGCACAAATCCCTAATGAATTAAGGGTTTCTGCAGTGGGTGTGGTTTTGTTTCAAAGATTTTTAAGCTTAATCTGAATTTTCTCAATTTGCACGGCCACAGACATGATATGGGTGACCGCCCTGTCCGAGGCAGAGCCCTGCAGACACCCACAATGAGCTTTATCCCCTCGCACGGCATCCGTGCTGGCCCACAGCCATGCAAAGAGTCCATCCAGGATTTATCCTGCTCCTAAGCAAGAGACAGCAGCCTGCACCCAGGCTGTGGGAGCACTCCTCGTCCACTCAAACCAAGCAAGCTCCATCTGAAAGGGCAGATGAAAAATAAGAGGACACGTATTCAGAGCCTTCCCTTTGAAAGTGTTCTGTACAAGGAATAAAAACAAGCAATGACAGAGGGGAAGAAAAAAAAAAACCAACAAAACAACTTTGTTTCCCATCAGATACAAAGGCACGACAAGAGGGTCACATTTAATAGTGGAAAAGGAAAAGCTTGGGATAAAAAGCAGGAATAAGCCACAATCATCAGTCATCAACATCAGAGTATATTGGGCAAAAGCAGCATTAGGAGGCTTTTTATTCTTTTAAGAAAGGGAATGGAATAAAAAGCATCTGGGTGCAGGGCACGTTTCACATGTCGTGTTGCCATGAGGCCAAAGCAGAGGTGACATCTGAACCGAGGTTAGCACCATGACAGCCCCAGCAAACCAGTGCCACCAGTATAAAGCCAAGACACTAGCTGAAGGGTGAAGGGTGCCCAGCATGGAGCAGGAAGTGAAATTAGGCTTTTCCACCAGTTTATAGTTCAAACCTATTCCCCGGCGCCTTGGAAAAACGAAGTAAATCTGCTCATTCTAAAATTGTGGGACAATTCAAGAAACTCCCAGGTCTGTCTTCCCCATCTGTCATTACAACAGGTTCCTTTGGTTTAGCACATGCAGGTCTCTGGCAGTTTGGGGGGAAAGATGCGATGATGAACCACATCAAAAGAAATGCAAGAAGGGAAATAAAGTGAGAGTCATTATACTGGACTTCCTAGGAGTAAAGGGAGGCAAGCAGGAACATCTCATGCTGAGGACACAGCCCTCTTTCCCTACACGTAGAGCTCAAATGATGAATTCATCAGTAGAAAAGAAACTGGTGCTGCCCCTTGACAAGGCACCAGGTTCTCCCATGCTGTAAGGTCCATGCAGGACCCACCACCATCCCCACAAGCCTTGTGTGCACCTACGTCTGCCCAAAAATTGTGTTCATTCATCCCCAACCTGGCTCCTCACATCACACCACGGCTCAGAACGGGCTGGCTGTGCCCATAGCTCCTGACAGCCCCTGGCCATGGCTGGACAACGCAGGCCTCCTCACACCCTCATCTTCTCCGTGCATGGTTCCATCAGATCAACTGCAGCACAAAATGACTTTGACCCATTTGTAACGGGAGAATGTATCCAGCAGGCAAAATCCAGCTGATATTTGTGCTCATGGACAACAGGATTATAGGTGTAAAGTCCTCTGCTGAACAACACTTGGGATGGCAGCTGCTTTCCAGCCCTGGACTGCAAACACCATCTTGCTAAAGTTTTCTGTACTGATGGGGCCTATTTTCTCTACGGGAAAGGAAAAGGCAGGAGAACATTCAATTTTTATGCTTCCAAGTCTCCTATGGCTGCGCACGTGTTCAACTGCTCCCATTCCCATTAACAGCCAGCACGGCGAGACTCAACTTCAGAGCTGCTACAAACTGGGGTTGTCCAACAGATAGAGCAAACGTTAAAATTATTTGCAGATTTTCTGCACTAAACGTAGCACAACTCTGACTTTAAAACCTCTACTTCTCCATGGAAATATTTGTCTCTAGCTAAAGTACAAACAAGAGCTGCCAACTCTTTTTGTCCATGATCCTCACCGACGCCAACGGGAGTTACATTTGCAGAGCAGGTCTCCACAGGGATCCCAGAGGGTGATTTACAGACTCCAACACGACTTGCAGGCACTAAATGGCTGCCTCCAGGTTACTCAGGTGGAAGAACATGCACAGTGCCCATTTTGAAGGAAAAAAGGTCTGAAACTGTCAATGAAAAGACATCCCTCGAGTCCCACCGTGAAATGGAGTGAATGACCAGCTGGCAAAGAGGGGGAAAAAAATAAAAAAGGGAAAATGGGAAAAAAGCAAACTGCTCATGACGGTAGCGATCCTGAACTAGTTGAGTTTCCCAAAAGTTCACATTTAAAGTCATAACTGTCTCAGCAGCAGCCACTTAAGAGGATAAAATGCATGAAAAATTAAAATTTACAAGATCTCTTCCCGTGTATCAGCTTCTGCATTAGAAACAGGGCTCCGGTTCCCAGGAACAGAGCTTAGGGGCGAGGTAACAGACTATTTTTCTTGTTTTGTAATCTGAAAACCCCAAGCAAGTCCATAGTCAGGGATGAAAGGGTGACAAGCCAGGACATCCAAGCTGGCACAGGTGGCTTTTGTGGGCTCAAAGCCCATCCTGGGGCCACCTCAGCCAAAGCTACTGGGCTACAAAAGCTGTTCGAGACTCTCCCACTGGGTGTGTCATGCAAATTTCTGCTGGCAATTTAAATGGATTTTATACTGAAATATTGCTGTGGGATTAGATACCACCACGTGAGGTGCAGATGTATTTAGCACAATTAGCAGCAAATATATAGGTATTAAACAACGGGGTGGGGGAATGAAAGACTCATATCAAAACTCTTGCGTAAAGCAAATATTGCATTTTGAAAGGAAAAGCAAGGATCCCGTTTCTTCCCTTCTTGTGCATCTTTCCCAGCACAACTATTTCATGCGCTCCAACTACATAAGTGCCTGAACGCCTTTGAAGACCTAAACTGGGATAGAGCAAAGCAAGCCGCTAACACCGAGCTTTGTACCGCGTGGTCCAAAGGGAGTCCACCGAAGGGACAAGGCAGAATGCATTAAATCTCAATTAGATCATAGCACACAACAAAGCACAGAACATCATCATCATATTTGCTCACCCAAGGATTAAGTGGTTTCCTTCCGAGAGGTCTGTGATTGCAAAGCGTCTTGGGGACCGAGCGGCTCTTTGCGGTGAAGAGCCAGCACCGTTCTGTTGTCTCGTAATAAACTGCACCCGTTGAAGGGCAGATTTAGATTGAAGAAGTTCTTTACTATGAGAGTGGTAGAACATGGGAATAGGTTGCCCAGAGAGGTGGTGGAGGCCCCATCCCTGGAGATGTCCAAGGCCAGGCTTGATGGGGCTCTGAGCAACCTGACCTAGTTGCAGATGTCCCCGCTGACTGTAGAGGGGTTGGACTAGATGGCCTTGGAAGGTCCCTTCCAAGCCAATGCATTCTATGATTCTGTTCTATGATTTGTCCTATATACCCAAAGCATTCTCTGATTCTATAATGCATCTCCTAACGAAGTATTTTATATGTATGTGCTTAAGCGACAGACTCCAGACTGTGGAGAGACACAGCTTGGTATTGTGGAAGTCCGTCCAGAGTCTTTTTAGCTGATATATCTTACTGGTGACTGGCCAGATATGCCTAAACGTCAAAAACAGCAGCGTTGAAAGAAAAAAAAATAAAGAAAACCTAAAAGAAAATAAAGCTTGGATGGCATACTTCAAAAAAAGCGACTCTAATAAGGTAATGCTCTAAAAGCAATGACTTAGGCAACATTACAAAGTCATTATTTGCAAATGTGTTTGTTGTACAAGGCTTAGCATTAATAAGCCCTCATAATTACGCGTGCAAACAGTTTACCCTTGGTAATATAAATACCAGCAGCTGAAGTGCACCCGACAGCCAGGCGTGCAGCGATGGGCAGGCGAGGGCAGCCAGCCCTCCTGCCACGGGACCCACAGGAGGACTTATTTAGCAACGTAAAAGGATTTTTCATCCCACCCCCATCTCCTCCAAGCCAAACTAAGGTTGGCTTCCATACAACTTCACAGCCCTGAAAGACTTGATAGAATAATAAGAAATGGCCTCCAGTTGCATCAGGGGAGGTTTAGATTAGATATGAGGAAGAAATTTTTTGCTGGGAGAGTGGTTGGGCACTGGAACAGACTGCCCAGGGAGGTGGTGGAGTCACCATCCCTGGAGGGGTTCAAGAAACTAGTAGATGTGGCACTTGAGGCTATGGTCTAGTGGCTAGAGAGATGTTAGGATGACAGTTGGACTTGATGATCCCGGTGGTCCTTTCCAACATAGTGATTCTATGACTTTTTCCACCAATGTATGTATTTTTTCCCTTAGCAGTACTTGCCATGACTCCTGACCATTCATATTTCTTCCAGCCAGTCATTTCCATAGCTCTAACCTCCAGTCACAGCACAACTTTTATCTAAAATCTTCCAGCACGGGGCATTTCAAGTGCTACCAACAAGGACAGTGCAAATAGTTTGCACTTGACTCCTAAGGATCAGTTAATGAAGTGCAAAACTCCAGGGCTGTTTGATTAAAGAGCTAATGCTTGTAAAATCAATATACTAGAGAACAAAGCTTGCTTCATATTCAAGCATGAAAAAAAGTCTTAAATTTTATGTAGAATCCAACTGCAACAACAGGAGCGTAGACGCTGCCAGTGTCTGTAGCTGGTTTATATAATTTACCATCACCTGCTGTTAGTACATCTTAAAACACACATTATTCAGTAAATGCTGCAGAAATTATCTTAAAAGTGGCAGTGCCTCGACTCGCGATATCCGCATCCTGCATTAATGTCTCTTCAGAGGTTTCCCCTCCTGAGGAACGGTGAGAGGAGTCACAAACCCCAGCAATGGCAGCGGCTTCAGCAGGGGCCCATCGGCTCTGGTGGGATGACTTTAATTTGCACTAGTCAAACCTGTTCCCTCCCCACCCAAGGCTATTCAGCATGTGGCTTGATGAACGTGCTCCCCTGCCACACATAAGGGCTTGAAGACTTCAAAGCAAGCCAATCATAATATCGTCATTAAAAACAGGAGTTATTATTCCTCCCTACGATGAAGCTGGAAGAGAGTCTCTGATCATAGAACCACTTAGGTTGGAAAAAACCTCTAGGATCACCAAGTCCAACCTTCATCCCAACATCTTCTGGACCCCTAGACCACATCCTGAGCACCACGTCTGCTCGTTTTTTGAACGCCTCCAAGGATGGTGACTCCACCACTGCCCTGGGCAGCCTGTTCCAATGCCTGACCACTCTTTCAGTAAAGAACTTCTTCCTAATACCCAATTTAAACCTCCCCTGGCACAACTTGAGGCCATTATTTCTTGTCCTGTCGTTAGTTACTTGGGAGAAGAGCCCAACGCCAGCCTCACAACCTCCTTTCAGGTTGTTGTAGAGAGCAATGAAGTCTCCCCTCAGCCTCCTCTTCTCCAAGCTAAACAACCCCAGCTCCCTCAGCCGCTCTTCAATGCACAATGAAGAATCATCTCCGCAATGAATCTCTCTCTTGAAAAGGGTCATCACACTGGCTTTCAAAACCCATCTGGAACACAGAGCTCAAAGCTACAAACCCTTCCAAGCCTTGACTTTTTTTTTTTTTTTTGCACAAACCTTGACATGTTTGTTTGGTTTGGGGTTTTTTTTTTGCACAAACCTGGCATCAAAGCACCCACCCTGCCCCAAAATAGCTGCGAGTTTCAGATGTCCTAACTCCCTCAATGGGTAGGGTACAAGCGATACGGTCACGGCTCCGATTCTATTACTGCACACACTGAGATTACGCCTGCTTGGCGCGCTCAGCACACACACGGTCACAAGGGAACGCTGACAGCAAATTCTGGCCCTGTCCATCATCCATAATTCAAGAGAACTCAGGGTTAAAAAAAGTGCATGAGCAATTGACATAATTTATATGCTGCAAGTGGGAGACTTGGCAGTCTCTCGCATCATAAAGTTTAAATAACGGTAGTTTAACACCAGATGTACCCGCAAGCTGTCCTGACCGTAACGCCATTAGCTCCATTACGGCACAGAGCAAACCCTCCCTTACCCCCAGCCTCCCCCCACCAGCAGCCTCCTTAACGCAGGATTTCTCCAGGAACCATCAGTCAAGCACAAACGACTCGGTACTAACCACAGAAAAAAGAACAAGCAAGAAAATCCAACCAAAAAACCCCCTCCACCCCTCGAAAACTTTTGTGATGCCATTCATAGTGAAAGGTGCTACCTTTAAATGAAAGGAAGAAAGGAAAATATTCTGAAAATACAGCCAGTCTTCCAGCGATGACGCAAAGTTTGAGATGCTGATGGGAATTTTGATCACTAGGGTGACATTTACCTTTGGAGGATATAGTTTCTTCCTGTAGTAAACTAACAACAAAATATTCTTCTTCCCGCTGACTTTACACAAGGGATTATCAAATTAATTCAGTGTGTGTGCACGCTGAGGGGTATTAATTGATCGTTCAATCTAAACCAGGTCCTAGTCAATATTTCTTACTGAAACGAGAGAAAGCTGCAACAGTGACTGCTTCTTCCCACCATCCTCAGGTTCATCCACAGAATATTATTTTTAGTGGAAAACCTAAACCTCCCCAAAATTAAGGATCCCATGAACCCAAGAGCAGGGTCAGGCACTGGGAACGGGCCAAAAGTCCCACCTGTAAATCAGCTTTTTCGACCAATTCATTCTCTGATCAGTCCCTCTGCAATTAGCCATAGGATGACCCTGAAGAGGCAGAATATAGCTGATAACATCCACAAATGTAGAAGTAAATCTGGTGAATGCCTAACCTAGGATGTCCAAGCCAAGCCTACAGCCTGGCCACAGCTCCTGCTCTTGAACCAAACTCTTCAACAGAAGGGATCTTGAGCAACCTGGTCTAGTGGGAGGTGTCCCTGCCCATGGCAGGGGGATTGGAACTAGGTGATCTTTGAGGTCCTTTCCAACCCAAACCATTCTATGATTCTATGAATTTTGCAGAAATTGCATGAGAACTTGAAGACCGAGATCCCTACAGGAAAAGGAGTTAATGCAAATCACCATCATCCTCTTGGTTTCACAGTACCATGATGCCACCAAGCCATTATCAGTCTAAACACCACTTTTCTGCAGTTAATGCTGTAATACCTGATTTGCAGGTTTTTTTTTCTTCCTTCATGTTGTGCTCAGCTGACAAGTGTAGCTAAGCTGCATTAAAAAAAAGTCAGCATCAGCACAGAGCCTGGATCTTTGGTCAAAAAGTCCTTTTCTACCTCCCATGTGCAGATTCAGCACGTCCACAGTGCAAAGATGATGAGACATGCCCCAATTTATTCTTGAAACGCAAAACTTGGTGAGCGCACACAACAAGAAAAGTTTTTTTTTTCCCCCCTCTGATTCAGCTAAGAAGCCTCAGCAGCAAAGTAGAGCAGGTATGATGGGAAGTGATGACACAGAGCTGCTCCCTTCTCTCCTTCAGAGCAGAATATGGAAGTTAAGCAGAGCTGAAGACCCAAAGATCTCAATATCTCTTTTTTTTTCCCCCCAGCAACACCAGCACCTTTTAATTTCACTGCTTCTAGGAAGATGGGGCTTCAGGTGTACCATTATCCAAGGGAACGGGGACCCCTGAGTGATGGGGGGGATTCCCCCTCTCCTTTTTCTTTCTTTTCTCTAGGTCATGATTGAATATTCTTATCTGAGCTTGCAGAGCCCATCGTCTAGACAAACTGCTCGCTCTCTCCCCGAGCTGCACCCAGGAGCACGGCTCCGTGTGGAAAATAAAATACGGCAGCGAGCATCCCTTTTAACGCAGCCGCAAGAACCGCCAGCGTCAAGCGCTTCAGGTGGGATTTACAACCCGCGTTTTGCTACTACGTGAGGTGGGGAGAGAAACCCGCAAAGAAGGCAGAGTATAATTTTAGTTTACTTATAATTTAGCTTCTTTCTTCCAGTAGCTGGAGAAGAATTTCAATTAGGCATTTCCAGCGCTTCTCTGAGCACCTGAACCTCCACGCACCCATGAAGTCCAGTGAAGGCTCTGGGCTGTGTTATCCCCTAAGAAAACACAATATTTGACATCCCTGCTGCCACCTTATACTGATAGAGCACTAAAATTAGCAGCATAGCTGGAGCCAGCAAACGTTTTGAGCAACTTAATAAGAGGAGCAACTTGACAACATACCTGTCTCTGAGCTAGATCACCTACAGCTGGGGAATGAAAGCCACCAAAAGCCCATACTCCAACCTGAACTACCAAATGCAGGGTTTCTGAAGCCTCCTCTCAGCACCAAAGGGCATCTCTGCATGAAGGCTTTAAAATATTCCTTAACTACTTCTCTTTCCCTTCAGTTTTTCCCAAGTCATCTCATAGCCAACGTGGACGAGCAGAGCGATGGATGCCTCGCTACAAGCAATATGCAAAACTAATAGTCAGGGAAGTTTGATACTGGGGTTGGTGTAAGCAGTAGGGTCAGAAGGGTACGTCCAGCGTGGGGCTGACACTGCTGAAACAGTCTGTGTAGGTTCTCAGAGGGGTAGGGATGGTCAAGAGTCATCCGAAATTGCATTCAGGAGAGAACAACGCATCCCTGCTGCAGAAGCACTGAGTTACTGCCCTGGGGGGGAGAGAAGTCCCGCATTGCAAGTCAGAACTAGTCCCTGAAGTACTTTGATCACACTTGGATCACACCAAGCATGTGCCTCACCTAGCTGATGAGAGCAGATGAGCACAGCCCAGGGCACAGAGCTGCTCCTCCAGCAGCTGGAAGCATCCACCACCCAGCATGAACCTGCTCAAAGCTTATTTTGTTTTCCTATTTGAGGTGGAACAAGAACGAGGCTTTCCAGCGCATGCATCCCACTTCTATTTTCCTCTGCCACCATAAGGAGCCTAGCATCCAGTCTGTCCCCTGGGTCACCAGTGCACACTCAAGTCTCACCTGCCATACGCCCTGGGGAAACACCAGCCCTCAGAAGGGACTGGGACCCCCGTCTCAGACCACACATCCAACAAGGTCCTTCATAGAATCATACAATCATTTGTGTTGGAAAAGACCTTTAAGATCATCCAGTCCAACCATAACCCTACTCTTCCAAGACCACTACTAAACCATATCCCTCAGCACCACATCTCCATGGCTTTCAAATTCATCCAGGGATGGTGATTCCACCACCTCTTTCAGCGAGAAAAATTTTCCTCACGTCCAACCTCTCCTGGTGCAACTTGCGGCCATTTCCTCTTGTCGTATTACTTGCTACTTGTGAGAAGACACCACCACCCACCACCAGAGAAACTCTGGAGACAGCAGCCAGCACAGAAAGGACGTCACTGCTTGACAAGCATTGGCCAACTCACCCATCTTGTCTCCAAGCACTCACGTCCTGGCTGGCCACCCTCTTCTCTCCCAAGAGCATATCAGGTAGTGTCCTCAGCAGTGGGAAACAAGCCCTGCTGCTGGGTCATGCCAGGCATCAGCCCATAGCATTTGTCTGGCCATTGCTAGTGTAACGCTCTGGAGCTTGCTCACCTGGGACACCCACCTCTGCCTGGCATTCTGCCTCCTGCTTGTTATTCCCAAGTCTCTTCCATACTGACTCTCTGTGACTACCTTGAGGAACAGCAAGGCAGCAACTGGTGGGATTTACAGTAGCTGGAGATTTATCCTGGCTGGATTTATCAGGACCGAAGGTGCTCCCCAGCCCTTCTCCAATCAGCACCACCAGATGCAATGCGTTAGCAAGACTCAACCTTGCTTCTCCTGTGCCCCATCATGTTCCCACAACCCGTCTATGTCGCTAGGAGTAAAGGTGGAGCCAGGTTACATGGCAGAAATGGGTTTCTCACTTCAAATAAAAGCACAAAAAATGAAGCTTTAGAAGCTCAGAAGCTCACACGGGCAAAGTCTCACAGTGCCCCATACACGGTACTGCAGAACTTCATAAAAGCAGAGTCAAAGTGTGGATGGCAGATGCTGCATTTCACACCTACCACAATGAAAGAGAAACTAAACATCCTTTTTTTTTTCTGGAAGCATCAACAAGGTCTCACCTGGAATCCTCTGAAAGCAGTGGGAGCTTTGCCACTAATATCAGCGAGAACAAGAACTCCTGGTTGTATTTATTCCCTCCAGGCTGCCAAGCTATATTTAAATCCCTTTCCTCAATGGGAAGGAACTTAACCAACCTGGAAAACAACAAATCAATGCTACTTGCATTGTTTTTCATGTCTGACTACACATTAATGCTGTGTCAGACACCATCAGCGTCAAAAGAAGCATCAGCCTTTGCCAGAACTGTAGCATTTTCTGAATGAAAAAGGAAAAGAGATAAGAAAAATTAAATTGCTGGGGACATTTTCTGCGCTGAACCTCCGCTGGGATTTGGGCAGGGCTCCTGCCCCTGGAGACAAGAACTGGGAGATGTTTCCATATTGAGAACAGGGATTTCCTGACAGCACAAGCGGTGGATGGACAATTGGGTTCCTCATCAGTTAAGAAGATCCTGAAGGCCCAGCTGCAAGACTGGGATCGGGAAGTTTCTAAGCAATAATATCGAGCCAGAACTCAACGTTGCGCTGTCAGATAAAATCCTCATTCTTTGAAGTGCAGCAGCCACCTTCCTACAGTCTTCAAAAATCCTGTGGTACCTAATGCCACCCTTTAATCCGCCACGGTTAATGGCTGAGAACTGTTTGGGACATTTTCACATTCAGGTTATCTCATTTCGGAAGAATATAACGGCACTTAGCAGCAAGCTTTGAAAACGCACAGTAAAAGCATACAGGTTTTATGCATGTCCTTTCTTTATATATTTAGTTGTATTTTAAACTGTTTTTAACGCTATGCAGGTGTAGGTGCTGGTCACTGCTGGGAATCCTGCAAGCCAAAGGGACACGACACAGCGTCACAGGCAAGTATTTAGAGACAGCAACCACTGAAGCAAGATGAAGGGGGAAGATTTAATTCATTACTGCTGAATACAAAATGCCTACAGAAAAGGAGAAAATATATACGGCTGTATGCAAAGAGGGCTGAGTATGGAAAGGCTCCAAAACCAGTGCATTCGGTTAGCAAACGTTACCCCACCGAAATTCAGAAAAAATTATTTTATGTCTTATCCAATAAAAATTTGGAAGGGCTATGGTAGAATGTAAGGGATAAAATTAATCCCTTTCTCCAAGAGGGAATTTAAATGTATTTTACTACTAGAAGTTTGTGCAGCTAAGAACTTCTAGCAAACATTGAAAAGACCGTCCACAACGAGCACTTAACATCACAAAAGACAATAAGATGACAGGGGATTTGCAGACCAAGGCCGTCTGTCGGACTTAAATTAAAACATAAACCCACAGCAATGTCTTCTCTCTGCTAGCTCTCCTAAAACACTAATCTGGGTGTTCTGCAATAGGCTTTGGAGAGAGAAAGGGCCATAACATGGACCTGTTGGAACAGGTCCAGCGAAGACCATGAAGACGATCAGAGGGCTGGAACAGCTCTCCTACAAGGCCAGGCTGAGAGAGTTGGGCTTGCTCAGCCTGGAGGAGACAAGGCTCTAGGGAGACCTTCTTGTGGCCTTCCAGTATCTGAAGGGGGCCTACAAGAAAGCTGGGAAGGGACTTTTCACAAGGACACTTAATGACAGGACAAGGGGTAATGGGTTCAAACTGGAAGAGGGGAGATTTAGATTAGAGATTAGGAAGTTGTTCACTCTGAGGGTGGTGAGACACTGGCACAGGTTGCCCAGGGAAGCTGTGGATGCTCCATCACTGGAAGCGTTCGAGACCAGGCTGGCCCTTGCACAACCTGGTCTAGTGGGAGGTGTCCCTACCATGGCAGGGAGGGTGGAACGAGATGATCTTTAAGGTCCCTTCCAACCCCAAACCATTCTATCATTCTATGAAATCTTTAAGTACAACAGAAATACACTTCTTCAAGGCCAGAAGAGCTCATAGCTCTTTTCTGCACATTATGGACCTTAAAGATGCTGATATGTAATAACCCTTAAGGACCAATAATGAATCTAAAAAAATCCTTAAAAAAGCCCACCCAAAGAACCTTTAAAAAAAACCAATAACAAATAAGAAGTCCTTGAGATTCTCAGAGGAGCAATCCCATATTTCCAGCACATCAGCTTGTCTGTGCACTAAGGGAAATCCCTCCAGCCATAACACAGAGCCCCATCCCAACAGGACAGCACCACAGCAATGGTCTCAGGTCCTGCTCCTGCTGAACCACGCACACCAGGGACCCTGTAGGAGCCGAGCACCGTGGCAGTGGGTTCACCCATACCATGGTAGGGACATGCGTATGATCTGGCTTGGAAACACTGTTGGAAACTTGGCTGCAGGTCCCTTGCAGAGCCTGGCATTAGTACCACCCATACCCTGCCAAAGCCCAGCTAATTCCAACAGCTGGGAATGCATTTCAGATGGGTTAAGCTTTAATTAGTTCCTTCCTCAAAACAACAGTTTACAGACTATCATAGCTCTGCATCTGAACAGGGTTCTTAGAGGACTGAGACCAGCCATTCTACTAATTAATTTGCTCAAATATGTCACCCAGAAATAATGTTCTTCTTCCATCAGATACGGTTTTATAGCTAGAAAACATGGCTCGCGTGCACTACAGCATCTTTAATCTTTGCCCACACGCAGCACTGAACTCTTTGAATAGTCAAACTTTAACCGATTGATTTCGCTTCTGGCAAGTCTCACCTGCACGTAGCTTTGCTGAGGGTGTAGACCTGCACTCCGAAATAACTTCTTTACCTGATTTATTTACAGAAGAATGAACAAACATCCATTAATACCGATGTAAAGTCTAGAAGACAGAGGGTGGTCAGTATGGAGTAAAAAAAAGTGTAAAGAGTAAGAAATATTCTTTGATAAAGACTGCCTTTGCTTTGCCACATGGCAAGAGCAAGAAGGATGGATCTGGGGACACAAAAAGCTGATACCCATCCACTTTGTGGCTTGTTTTTTCATGGATTTCACATGAAGTTTATCATATAGGAACTTATCACCATACTCCTTCAGAATACCACAGAAACTGCCCCTACTGAGCTTACTCACTGTCTGTGGGTGTTAACGAATGTTACCCTTGACACAGAGGAGTTTCGACAAGCAGCCAAAGTGAACAAATCCCTCACGTTTTCCTGTCACATCATCAAAAGTGTTGGAAAAGGGTGGAGGAGCGAGATGCGGACAACAGCAAGGAGCACTGAATTTTTCAGACAACGAACTTACCTCCTCTCAAGCCTTGCGCATAAACATCTTATCAAAACGCAGTGCTTAATAGCAAGTGGATTCTTGGCACAGTGACGAGGTTAAAAATCACAATCCAGAGTATTACAGGATCGCTTCTCCTCATCCCAACCTATTCTAGCACCCAGACTTCCACGTGGGAGCAGGAGAAAAAAATATTACTGACCGTAAGTGAACTGAAACACTGCTCGCCAGCTGAAAGCACAGATCACCATACCTCATTTCCTATTAATTCTCTAAGAGTCGGCTCTCTCTAAAGATCTGTTTTCCTGCTTTCCAAGTCCGCTCTGCCCAGTGACAGCAGATGGCAGATGTCACATATTGCCAGGTCCCGACCTTGCAAAGCAAGGTGGCTAAATTAAACCTTATGCAAAAGGTGTTTGCAGCCTCCCCGCTGGTTTTCTGGTGGGGATCGCCGAGGCAGAGCCTTCCCCGCTGCCCGGAGCTCGGTGTGCAGCCAGACCTCCTGTAGCACAGGTGCCACCCATCAGATGCGTGTCAGCAACCTTGGTGCCAAACGAGGACACCTGTCCACGGAGGATACGACCACATCACTGAGTGTGGAGATGTTCAGAATGGAAAAAAATACCCGAAAAGAAGCTAGCATTACGAATCATTTTTTTTTTTTAGTAAGGTCTTTAGGAGAAGGATGATGGTTCTACTTTTTTTGCTTAATAAAAATAGTTGCATGAAGACAAGAGACAGCAGTAGTCATATTTGTGACACCTTAAACAGACCCTAAAGGTTTCATGTCTCCAATTTAACTCAGTCTCTAATCACCTATTAGCATGGAAATGACAGTCAACATAAGCTTAAGACGCCTTTTCAAGGTACAATTTCCTTTCTCATCGCAGAGATACTCTTCACATCAAGTCAAGCTACGAGAAAAAAACTCAAGCCACCCCTTGAAGCACTCCAGAATTTATCAAAACATTTGAATGCTTTTCAGAATACATCTTGGCACTTTTCTCCTTCAATTAGACACGTCGATGCATATACTGAAGTTTAAAAAAAAAAAAAAAAAATCATTGGATGGGTTGTCCTTTTCAGAACTGTACTCTCCTTGCTCTGTTCCTCTGGCATATCTTGTCATTTTAAACTTGCATTTCTACTGGTAGGAGTTTTCTCTCCAGCTTTTATGAGAGTAGTATCTCTTTCAGCATGGACACCTCTTCCATCTCAGACCCACTCCTGGTCCCACTGTGCCTTGAATCCAACTTCCAGTGCAGCCATGGGTCACAGGTCCTCCCATCACACCTTCACCTGCTCATCCCAGCCCATCCGATGCTGCTGCTCTTCACAAGGCAGGAAGACACGAGTGCCAGGAGCTGCCCACAAGGCTTTCTGCTGTGCTGGCATGTCCACTTATTAATTCTCACCATTTTGATGCAGCTGTTAGAGCTCAAAAAGAAGCTACTCACAGCTCTACTGCAAGGTTCTCAGCAGCAATAAATTTTTATATCTCCTGAAAGGTTTTTAAATAAACATAGTTCTCAAATGCTGATGGGTATGAATGGGCCTTGTTTCTGGGAGATGTTGGTTCCACTTCAGTAGCTGAACCATGAACTTCAAGAATGAAAGCGATACAAACTTGTTCCATAGCAATCAGTTGGCACTACTGTGATTTACTGTCCTTTCGTTCCGTCAACAGATGCAGAAGATCTATTCCTGTAGCACATTTAAGCCATGTGAGGCAGGATGGGCTTTACCTTCAGGCACTCTGGCAAAACACAATCCCTCCCCAAGAAGCACCTGCTGAAGCTGCTCGCAGGCTGCCCAAGCCACAGCTCTGTGCCAGCACACGACCAAAGCTCTGCCAGACATCTAGCCTCAAAAGTCCACCTTTCCCTTTCAAGGGCACTACTTTTTACGACAAACCAACATGTAGGTTTAGCCCCTAAATCTTCCCAATCTCAAATAACCCCAGGATATCCCAGCAGGAACAACCTGGCAAGCTCTTCTCCTCACCAGATGAATCCACAGTGGGCATGTCATACTCTACAGTGGGGTATCACCACTGCTGCATGTCCTACGATGCACATCCAGACACCCTCCTGCACATGTTGCAGTTGGCTCTGTCAAGATCTTGAATCTGGGCTTGAAAATTTTGACTTTATTAGTGAGCAAGAAAGCGCCTGTGCACCAGCTTCTCTACTTAGTTGGAGAGCTGGTGCCATCTCTGATGGAGAGGGGAAAAACTCTACGTATTACCAAAGAATAAATGATACATTTTCAAGCACGACACCATCCCCTTTCCAGCTCTTTGAAAGCATTGCAAATTTAATTGTAATTTCTTCTGTGGTTTTCTATTTTTGAGATTGTAGTTAGATCCCCCGGGCCTACCAGGAGCGATGCCGCATATTTACCTACCGAGAACGTTGGAATTCACATACCGAAGTTGCTTCATTAGTTTACTTCACGCTTTCCAAATGATCAAAGCTGCTCTTAATTTTTCATGAAGAGGAAAATTGCACCTTTTTGCATGGTAGAGCAATTGGGTTAATTGTCATCATTAATGTTGTATTTGTTTCTCAAGAAGCCACCAAGCATTTCTATCATGACTTAATGAATATGAATCAAGGCACAGTTACTTCAGAGAGCAGGGAAAGCTACGCTGGGTCCTTCAGCCATGTTCACACACAACACCGGTAGGTTGGACCTGGTATTTCTATTGTGCATTTTGTCACGATCAACCACCTGCCTCCAAAGGCTCATTTTTGCAGAGTGGGAGCACGGCAAATACGACAGTTTTTATTGGTAAGAGACTTTTATCCAATTTTTCATACTGTATGTTTCAGGGAAAAGCAACTATGTCTTCCTTTATAGTTAAAAACATGTATGTTCTTAATTTTGAACATTTCTGAAGCATTTAATGACGCCTGAATATCTTCCTAGGAGTTTCCTTAGTACTTCAGTAGCCTACAGTCACCACATTGATGCCCAGATTCAAATAGACACTACAGAAACCATCAGGTGACGTTCCACAGACTGGATTTAAGCAAAGAACATGATTCTAAAGAAATCTACCACTACAATTAGATACTGGATTTGAAATCTGCCCTTGGAGAGGTGACATCCACAGCTGCTCTCTAGCAAGTCAAATGGAAGACATGGGTAAGGAAGAGAAGGATGGTGTGGCTCCATGAAACTCACTGTTTTGCTGATACTGGCCAAAACTGCTGATGGGTCTTAAATTGGGGAGTTTTAATCTTGTCTTAATCAACTCCAGCAGTGGGAGAGGAGTATCAGACAACCTGCTGATACCACCCATTTCCTTGTGAACCTACGACACCAAGTAATAATGTGACCACCCCATTTCTCCAGATACCCTTCTTCTCATTTGAATGGAAGTGACAAATTACATCTAAAAAGGGAACTTTAATGAACAGAAGTGAACCTCTAATGAAGGCAGTATTGATAAAATGTCAAGCGCAGGGGCTCTGCTCCCAACTCATTTAAATACACATAGAGGAAGAAACAAGCAGTTCTGCTTGGTGAGACACCGGCCCAGGTTGCCCAGGGAAGCTGTGGATGCTCCATCCCTGGAGGTGTTCAAGGCCAGGTTGGACGGGGCCTTGAGC
>JAVSBS010013868.1:0-16293 GCA_033124195.1 Coracias cyanogaster | reverse complement strand
GGCTTACAGAGAAGTGTACTAAGTATACACCGTGCCCCAAAATTCTCTTCTCCTTTTGGGAAAGATGGATCAAATGTAAAGTATCACAAAGAAAATATATCAAAGCACACTAGGCAAATCTTAAACAAAAATCTAACTGAAATTCACCATACAATGCTTGATTATCTGTATAGACTTAGAGATTTTAGTGCAAAGTAAAAAGTTTATTTACACAAGTTTGGAGTCTTGCTTTTTGTTTCAGACTTTTTTCTTGGGTACCAAGGAATTTGTCTAGCTTACAGCTTCTAAAGACACTGCATAAGGAGTTCTAAGACTACCTCTAATCACAGTAAGCAGATTTGCAAAATCCTTTCTCCTCTGTGCAAAGATCTTCAGATGTACTGTTCGACTACCAGAAAGGCTATTTCTTGTTATCTGCTATCACTGGAAACATCAGCTAGATGTCTTACACTAAAATGCAGGCACACATACAGGATAAGGAATATTACTATGACACACAGATGAGCCTTCCTTTGGCCCAAAAGGTATTTTTAAGTTATTTGATCATAATTGTATTGATTTAGAGAGTTTTGGTAGGACGAGCTATAAGATGGTACCTGGCCTGCACTGTTTGGAAGACCTTCTAGTAAGATAGCCTAACTCATTCCTGCCCCTGCTTTACTGCTTGATTTTTGCATGTTTCTTAGATTGTAAGTTCTTGTGGGCCTGGTTCCCTTCTATTCTGCATTTGTGAAGATCCTAGCACAGTGAAGCCTGAGGCTTGAATTCCTCCGAAATAAAAGGCTATAGCCTAGAGGTTAAGTAATACCATCTCTAAATAGTAGAATTTCCTTTGTGGTGTTGGAACTTTCTGAAGAAAGTTTCTGTGTAAGTACTCAAGATTTTCAAGGAATTTCTAAGCACTATGCACCTTCATTTTCATTTTTTGTGCTTTATTTCCAGTGGCTTTCGGCTTTTTCATGTGCAGTGGTTCTTCATAGTAATAACCCCAAAGAGAAAAGGCAGTGTAATGCTTCTGAAAATACAGCAGATGCTTCTAATATCGTTGCCCTCTCTAAGGGACTTCTGTAAACCGATTCCTTGCTACACTCAGCATGTTAACATCCAAGAGCAGAATATTGTTTGTGGAATTTATAATGGGACCAGGGATTCCAAAAATTGATCCACAGGGTCTTATAACTACAGGAGCTCCAAACTATACATTATCAAGCTGCCTCGACTTTGCTGGTTTTCAAACAAAACTCAGCTTGCATTTACAGCGTATTCAGAATAATCTTCACTTGGTACATCCTTTCAAAAAGACTGTCAAGGAGAATGATTATTTGCCAAGTACTGATGTGTTTAGGAATATTCAGCACAAGTTTTGGTGTGTTATTTAAATGAATTACTCCTTTTGTCACTCTTGAAATATGCATCGTCACTCTGGCAACCTCTGTATCCTGGAAGGTGTGCAGTGCAATGAGATGTATAAATGAACAAGAAGCAGTCAGAACGGCATACATGATGAACGAGAAAAATAAATCATTAGGAAAGCCTGAGATAAAAACAGAAGGGACAAAAAAAAAAAATCTCTTGCATGGGGGTGAGGTGGGAAAATGGGGTTGGTTTCATTTTCTTCTGTCTTGGCAGATTTCTGGGACTGCATACGAGGGCTTTGAGTGAAAATATGCATGAAAAATGCAAAACTCCATGAAAAAAACATGAACTTGTTTCCAATGTTCAGTTATTTTATGGCATCATTTTATTTTCTCTGACTCCCTGTAATTTTCCACTGCTTTCTTAACCTTTCCATGAGTAAAATGTAACCTCCACACTGCTCTGCCAGGCTTCGTAGCTGTACTCATTTTTTGGCCCAGAAGCCTCGTCCTCCCCATGATCTTTTTGGTTATAGGAAGTGATTTTCAGCCACAGAAAACTGCCCACAGTCGCTATCACTATATTCCTGCTGCCTCCTCACCCCGCTTCCAGACACTGATGAGCATTAGCTGCCAGCAAGCTTATTTCTAGTACATCTGCTCCATGAGCCAGCTCTGTTCTGGGCCCCAATGTTATCTTTGCATATGGCCTCTACCTGTTTGAGGGGACATATAAGAAACATGTTTCCCTCAGCAGCTGAAGGGGAGGTAGAATTGCATCCCCTCAACTAGCATTTCCTATTTTTTCCTGATCAAAAATATTATTTCAGTAAGAAAAATGTACTCATCTTTTTTCTCTTGCATTTGGGTTTTCCTTATTCCTTTTTCCAGAGTGGTATCTTCAGATCATGATTAAATGGATGAATTGAAATGCTTTTCAAATAAATTTTTTATTAAAAACTCTGATATTGGAAAGTGGGATATTTCTGTAATAATGCACAACTCAGAATTAATGTTTTCAAAAATAATGCACAATGCTCATTTGCTTTTCAATGAAATATGATTTAAATATTATAAACTTTTACGATCCTATAACCAAGGAGAATTCCAAACCCAGCACAAATCTGTGCAACATCCTGGGTGGCCTCGGGGGTGGAGGGGAGGGTATTGCTTGCTTGTTTGTTTCTTAACTTGCCCAGCTTAAATCAGCACTTTCTTCTTTTGGTACACATGGCTGCTAGTATCATTTTTTAATATATACAAGGAGAATACATGAATCTAAGCTGATCTAAGCTTTTGTTTCACTTTCTTTTTAAAATTACCTTAAATATTTTTGTGTAAATCTTGGTCTTTGATGAAAATGGCAGAGCATGGGCAGAACACCTCAATCCTATTTGTATCAGCATCTGTTTTTATAGGTAGTTGTCCTGCAATAAGTATATCAATACAGCCAAAGCAGTTCAATTTTTCAGTGTTGGCAAGATGTTGTTAGGTCATTTTCCAAGGACAAGTTTTTGTCAGGTATATAAAAATGGTCAAACACCATAAGCCTTTGAACTTAGGTGGGCAAGTACTTACTATTTTTAATACGAATAGCATCAGTAGTAGTAGTACCAGCGTCTTCTATATGCACTGGTAAATTGGCTGCTTACCTCATCCATATGCAAAGTCCTAATTCCATTCACCATGTGTTCAGCTAAGACCAGAGTTCTCTAACCACTCTAGAAACTTTAAATAAGCCTGCAAATATAGACTTCATCTGCTGCAGTTCTTCATCCTACAAAACTACAGTGTCCAGCATAGCTTTTTCTTGGTCCTTTTTTAGTTCACTGATGTATTATAAATATCATCCACGTTAGTCTAGCCACTTATCAATCACACTCTCAAGTTGCACAGTTACAACATCACTAGACTAGCTAGCGTTACTTTGGCCAGCTCATGTTATTTAGCTTTAGGTACACATATTCCATTGGCTTATGAACGCTTCTTATCTTCTGAATGTCCTAACTCTTTTTTAAATTAAAAATTTATATGCTTTACAGCACTGCAGGTGGGATAGAAACTTTAGAACTTGATCCAGCGTCACTGGATTTTATAAATACTGCATTATTTTTCATGTATACCACAAAAAAAGAACTGCCAAAACAGTGCAGTCATTTCCAAATCTAAAGTCTTCTCCAGATTACATTTGTAGAAAGATGTTCCATGACCAAAATGTGTGATAGGATAAAGGCAATCATACAGATTTAGCACAAATTTATTTGGGAAGATATTATTTTTCTCCCCTTCAGGATTACAGAGTCTGTGATTAGGGACTGGTCTTCTGCATAGTATGCCAAGTGTTTGCACAGTTTTTCTTCCACGCTCATGCTTTGACGTGCCTTCCTCATGGGATGCTGGAAACTTCTCTGCAGCAGAGGGCTGTTGGACAGCTTGTAGGTCTAGTCTATGCTTTGTCCTTTATATTATCTTTGCTATCTAGGTGTGCTACTTTGATATTTAGGCAATTCACCTTTTAGAAATGTTTGATGAGAGGTTCACATTTTTTCTATAACAACCCCTTCAAGCCCCTTTCTAAATGGTGGTTTTGACCTTTGTAATTCCTGATAGCACTTAGCTATTTACTTTTCTGCACATCGAATTGTCCCTTTTTGGGCTGAGGCTGAAAAGGTAAGAAAACTAGTATATACGTGCAAACACATTCGGCAAAAAATGCTAATGATCCCACACCGCTGGATGGTGATTTGTCTTTCTGGTGAGGCCCTGGGGATTTTGCATAAATCGAGAGACAGGTAGGCATAAAATAGTGACAAATGGCTCCCTTGGCTTGAACACTAAGCAGCAGCTCTAGCTTGAGCAATGAACCCAGGGTATTAAAACAATACTTATAGAACAGTAAGAGGTCTTCTCAGGGTGCTTCTTCAACACTGATAATTATCTCTGTTAATGATGCATTTGCAGAGGAGTTTGCCGGACTTCTTGGATCCAGGTCAGCCCAACCACAGCACCACCAATGCCAGTGGAACTCTGCCCATCTAAATGAAGCTGGAGGTTTTTGCACTGTGATTTAAAACATGCTTGGACGAAAAGAGAACTGCAGTTGTACATGGGCTGCTAAAAATATTTTCACTCTTGAAAGAAGCCTGATTGACAAAGAATATGAGCCATTGAATTAAAACGCACCAGATTTTACTAAGAACACTCTAACTATGCAAATTTATGGGAGGGGAAGCAATATTCTTACTCCTATTTAGGATGGATTTGATAGACAGAAATAATTCTCTTGTCACTTGTTACAGAGAAGAATTATTAATTTTGCTTTGTCTGTAGAAAGGCAAAAGCCAGCAATCATGTTACAAAGTAGGCTGCATAAATTGGTTGACTTTCAATGCCTCTTTCCCCATCACATCTTAGGAAGAAGAAAAGATTTCTTAATGGTGCCAGGTTCCATTGGAAGAGTAGCACAACATAGTTTTAATTGACACATACCATGTCTTAGGAAAATAACCAGCAAGCTCCCTGACCATTCAATTACCATATAAATAAGAATGCGCCTATCTCCCTTCATATCAGCATCTTGCTTTTTTGGTTGTTGTTGACAATATGTTAATGGATAAAAGCAGCTTTTCATTTGAATAATGACTTAATGCTTCTGTGAATTTCAGATGGTGGATGAAGCCCTTTCTTTAAAAGTTTGCAATTTCCCTATAGTTCACCAGCTGCCTTTGCTCAAGATAAAAAAAGGCAAATGGGAAACTTCAAAACTCAGCACCTGCTAGGGTGCTGCTGCGGTTTATAAATCTGTTTAAGGAAATGAAGCATGCAAGTCCTCTGCTCCTTTTTGTTCAGAAGACTATCATTGATGGGAAAGAGGAAAAAGCCCAGTGGTGTGAGTTTTATGGTGCAGACCAGTTTTCTTCTTTGTGCCTTGCCAGGTGGACTTGATCCTTTGAAGGTACAAACTTCAGGTTTACAAGATCACCAAGGAAAGCAGCAGCACTGCCTACTTTTGTCTTGATCATTGGAGAGGTACTAGCTCTTAGTCAAAATTAATTACATGAGAGGCACTAATGTTAACTGTTCGAGCAAGTAATTATTTATGGGGAAACAGTACTAGCTGTGGTCGTTGCATTCGATATCTCCTTAATTCTGCACTGCAGGCTATTCCTGCTGTCAGAAGTTTCATCGTCTCTCTTCCTTTTTCAGCGGTAAGAGGATGGAAAACCCATTTGCTCAATAATCAGTGGATCCCAAACAACAACTGCCCCACTTTCACTTACTCTTTCCCATACTTGGGACACCAGACATCAAACTCGCTTTGATCCAGCTAAAAAAATCAATGACAGAAAGGGTGGGCAGTAGCATTTAAACCAGGGGTCCTCAAACTTTTTAAACAGGGGGCCGGTTCACTGCCCCTCAGACACTGTCGGGGGCTGGACTATAGTTTGGAAAAAAACGACGGGGTAGTCGCCCACCTCGCTGATGCCGCCGCCCCTCTCCTGAGCCCGGCCGCGCAGTCCGGAAAGGGTGGCCAGAAGGGACTGAAGGAATTTTGCCATGCTGGGGCTCTGGCCGGGGCGCGGATTAAGTGGCAGGAAGTCATCTGCGGCTGCTTGCTTTCCCCCCGGCAGGGGTGGGGCGAGGAGTTCTGTAAATACCCGCGGGCCGCTTTGAGGACCCTGATGAGCCGTATTCAGCCCGCAGGCCGTAGTTTGAGGACCCCTGATTTAAACCAACCATGAGACATATGTCTGGTAGTGTATAAAGATATGGTTCAACAGCCAGCATCTAGGCCCTTCTTGTTTTCTGAAGGAAAGCTCCATGTTCAAACAGGCATTGCAGTTCAAAGCACTCTCCTGTTTTAGGAAGAAAAATGAAGGCAATACCATGCTTTCTATATCTAATTTCTGAAATACTTTAGACTTGAACCATGATTACTTAATAGGAGTTTTGAGTATGCCAGGGAAGGTGAGGAAGTGGTTTCAAGCTTTACCATGTGGCAGTGGAACATCCCAATCTGTAGTTATATGCTGTGGTACACAGAGGCACTGGGCTCTGCAAATGCAGAGGCACTAGACGAAACTTGCTGTTAAAATTGCATAGTTCTGAATCTGCTGTTCAAAAAAATAAGCTTCCACTAGATGGAAGACTCTTCCTTCTGCTCTCTCCTAATCTCTTCCCCCTATTCACTGAGTCTCGGACCTGAAAGCCCTTGTGCTTTGATTATACTCCCATGCCACTTGGAAAATCAGGTACATTGCATTGACAATTCACTTTGCAAGGGCCATCTTCTATGTCTGATTTTCAAAAGGTATATTTAGCACATCTGTCTGAAATATCTGAGCCGTTAATTATTATATCTAAATGATATATGGGCTCAGGCTGAAAGCAGGAAAAGCATCAGGCTTTCCAGAATAGTGATTTGTTTGTCCCAAGTGTATTTCTCAAAGTATCTACGTCTTTCTATCCCTTTCACTGTGGAATAAGAATCTATGTCCATTTGTCTTGCTAGAGAGGAAAATAATCTACATTGTACTATACACTTGGAATAGTGCAGATAAAGGAATGTGTAAATAGATACTTTTGCTTGTATTTGCTGCCAGCAGCCTTTGTTGAACCTCTCCTAAGGTTCAATATTGTACTAGTTGTGCTCCAACAAAAGGATCTGTTTCATTGGTGTAGAATAGGCTCTCCTGGTACTGGAGTAAGATTTAGCTTAACCATGTTCATCAAGTAGAAAATAATTAAGTAGGGTTCAAGCAAGCATGACACTGATATAGTAAAAAACATTTAAAATATCCAGTTTAAGGTCACTTTACATACTTTCTGTATTTTGAGGACATTGATAGTACACATGGATTCCTAATTTCATACATCTATTTTAAAAAGCAAAACACGACACTTCGTAATAGCATAGAGAGAAGTTTCATCATAATAGATAGAAGTCAATAGAAACCATATGGAACATGAATAGGATTGTTTTGCTTTGTTGCCCATTATCATCTTGGTCTAGTTCCATATGGTGATTGAGCTCTGTTTACATGACTTTGATGTGTAGGCATCTATGTTATTGGAGCTCTTAAACAATTAATAAAAATCTACCGCCATATGTGCTGATTCTACAGTTCTCTGTTTTATTTGCATTGGAAACTGATTTGGGAAGAACTTTATTCTCAGTTCTGTTCTGAAGATAATAATGTCCTTTTATACAGAAACTGCACTCACAGTTGCCCTTCTAAGTTGTGCTTATTAAGAGGGAGCTCCTGACATGAACTGATGCAAGACTTTGGTAAAAATTCGTATTGGAGCAGTTCATGACCTGAAACAAGCCAATTTTTCTCCATCCATAACTTGGGAACAAATTCTGATTAATGAATTCATAGCAGAAAACAAAGTTTAAGTTTACCTTACTTGTAATTCAGGAAGATGAGGTACAAAGAAATGAATTAACAGGTTTTTGGACAAAGGGCTGATGAAAATGATGAAAATAACTTGATTCTAAGACTGTTCATCACTTGTTAAAAAAAACTGGAAAGGGATTTCTGTCTAAAATTTAGAAAGGACTTTTTACAAGGGCTTCTAGTGATACAATGAGGAGTAATGGGTTCAAACTGGAAGAGGACAGATTTAGATTAGATGTAAGGAAGTTCTTCACTGTGAGGGTAGTGAGGGACTGGAACAGGTTGCCCAGGGAAGTTTTAGGGGCTCCATCACTGGATGTGCTCAAGGCTAGGTTGGCTAGGGCCTTGCACAACTTGGTCTAGTGGGAGGTGTCCCTGCCATGGCATGGGGTTTGGAATGAGACAATTTTCAAGGTCCTTTCCAACCCAAACCATTATATGATTCTCTGATTACATTTCACACTTTGGTTGAAGACCAGATATTTTATGGATTCCATGAAAATGTTCATGAGGGACAGGTTTTGTAATGTCTTCCTTCTAGAAAGTGTGTGGCTTTTTTAGTGCATCTGGTACATATTGAGAGGCAGGGCCTCGGCTGGGTGGACCCCTGCTGGGGGCCAGTGTGCCTCCTTCTGAAGCCTGTGGTTGCAGAAGGTATTTCTCAGAAAAATCTATATCTGTAATCCTCGTCCACTGATCCTTACTTATCTCTGCTCTCCAGGAATTACCAGCCAGGCACACTTTGTTTTTTGTTTACATTATCTACTAAAGCAACAAATGTATTTGTACAGCAGTGCTTCAGTAGTACTTGTGGGTCACATCACACTACTCTTGCAGTTATTCTGTGCCTCATAATAACTTGTTTGAAAAGAGAGTATGGATGATTTGCCAGAGTAAATTGTTTTGCTTCTAAATTCAGTGACACTAACCCAGCAAATGAGGATTTGGCCCATATTAGCGTTTATTTCCTTTAAAAGGGAATGACTCTGAAAGGAGCCTGTGGATTCACGGGACTGTTATTACCACAGCTCACTAATGATAATTACTGTGGAATTTCCTGTTTGAGGAAATCCAACTGTGAGTTCATAAACATGTGTGAAAGCAATGGAGAAGAAAAACAAAATTCAAACTCTTCAGTCCCTTAAATCTTGCTTTCAATTCACAGCTTTCCTTTGTGGCAATGAAAGGCCCTGACAAGTTGCCTGAATGGGGGAAGTAGATAAACAAAACCAGTTCTTTTTTATTGACATATATTAGTTTCTACTCTGAGTGGTGTAAGAGGAATTTCTTCTCACCTTTTAAATTAATGTTTTTTGCTTTATTATCCCTAGAGTAGTGCTGCACTGCCATTTTAGAAATTAGAGACACATTGAAATAATAGTGGAGGTTCCACTGAATCTATGTATTTATGTTGCATTCATCGAGGTAACTGATACATTATACATCATAAATAAAAAGACACAGTGCCCCATACTAAGTCATTTTGCGTTAGAGGGCTCTCATTTGCAACTTCCTCTAAAGCAAATTTTAACAATAGTAAATTATATTCCTTAAGTGAACCTCTATATAAATTACAGGTTTAGAGATGATAAATGCACACATTTGGTTCTGGTTCATGTGAAATGAAAGAATAGAATATATACACATAGTAGAGTCAATTTTGGTACACTTTTCCTATACAGTAGTCTCTTATTTTGAACAAAAAAAAAGGTTGCATGACTTATTAAGCTAACCTGGTGAGATATCACAGCCTTACTCGAAACCATAACCTTGCTGTTTCTGTTGGTCTTTCTTCCAGTTTGCATAAGGTCAGCTGGCCTCAATGTTGAGGCTTATCTTAGAGACCCACCATGCAGACCTACTGCACCTTAAGAGAAGTGGCGATATTTTACAAAGTAAAAATCTCCAGCCTGATGTTACCCCACTTTTTAACAGTAAAACCTGCTGTCTGTGACCAAAGTCTGGCTAATAATTAGCTTTAGATCCTACCTACAGAATATTGATCATCTCCCAGTGCAGATAAAATAGCACAAGTGGTATACATCTTGTGCAGGCATTCTGCCACAGAAGATAATGAACACCTGAGTTAGTACCGAAGCCTTCCAGCAATGATCCTACAGTCCTTAAAGTCATTGGTGTTCTGATTTGAATTCTGCTGCTTAGAAGATCTCAGTGACTGGAAGCTCCCCTCTCCCAAATTTCTAGATAATCTCTTTTTACAAACCAAGCTCAGTGCCATAGGATGGGGTCCATGTAAAACCAACTCTAAACAACCTGTTTATTCAGACATGCAAAAGGACACAGAGGAGCTAAGGTACAAACAGGAACAGTTTTGTGCTGGCTGAAGGATATGGAAGTACAATGGTCCAGCCAAAAATATGGACTTGCTTTCCTCCCCTCCCATTTGTGCTACTGCTCTGAGGAATTAAATATCACTCTCAGCAAGGACCTCACCATAGTCTTCTCCATCTGGAAGAAAGCAACCTGGAGTTTCATATCAACTGGGAACTAATTAAGAAAGTGTCAAAGTCCATGGAATGAGATCTCTTCTAAGACCAAACTAATGCTAGAGAAAAAGCTCTCTCTGAGTTCTGTAGGGCAAACTTAACACTTTATTCACCCACCAGCTTCACTTCTACATCTCTTTTGAGGTGGCAGTTGGCTGCAATTGGAGACGAGAAAAAATGCCGTGCTTTAAAAATAATAAAATGTATTCTAAATCCATTGACAGGACATGTTCAGAAATAGAAAAGCAGAGGCAGTGTTCTTCAACTGTTCTTTTTGGGTTGCAGACGAAATGTTAATAGAATAAAATTACAAAGAAATGCATTTGAAATGAAAAAGCAATGCCAGAGAGTTCATGTTGTTACATAAAATCTAAAAGGCATGACTGTAAGTAGATCTGGGAACTAGGCAATCTGACCCTGTGGTTTTGCAGAATAAATGTGAGGCAGGCTTTGAAGTAAAAAAAATATGACATTTGGCTTTTTCAGCCTGAGGGGTTAGTCTAAAATCAATCACAGGGATGCTGTGCCTTCATTTCAGGTCAGACCTAGTGGCCAGAGCAGTCCAGGAAAGACTCTGAAAAGTCTAGACACTTTTGTGTAGGACTTGAACTTGGTGAGAAAATGGACTGATCCAAGCAGCTACAGGCTCTTTTATTTGACCTCATTAGTACACAAAGCTTTAGAACAAATGCTGAAGGAAAACCTAATTAAAGATGTGGAGGTATATGAAAAACTACTTAAGATGCAGCAGGACTCCAGCAAAGATAGAACGTACCAGACTAAGCTAGTATCTTTGTCTGATAAATCATTTTCTCAGACAATGAAAATGCAATAGATCAAATCTATCTGGACCTCAATAAAACATTTGAGAGGATGCCATGTGAGAAAATATTAATTAAGATGGAGAGATGTGGATGAATGTAAGAAATGAAAAGAATGGACAATAGCATGTGCTGAAAGGGAAACTAGATGAAAGGAGGTTACTAATGCAGTTCCATAGAGACTGATCTCAGAACTAATCTTAGTTAAAATTTTGTTACTGACCTTGGCACAAAAAACATGAGTGTGCTAATGAAATTTGCTGATGACATAAACCCAAGATCTGCTGTTACAACAGAAAAGGATTGGAATACCCTCTGGGAAGAATTGGACGAGTCTGTGGACAGGAGAGAGAAATGACATGCAATTTAATAGTAGAAATATGAAGTTGTGCACTTAGCAGAAATTCCTATTAGTTCTAGTAAAGTGGGGTGAGGAGGAGGCTTCTGCAGATGGACAGCAGAAAGAAAACATATTGCATGAACCAATCCTTCAGAAGCAGGAGGGAGTCCACAGTGAGATGATTGCTGTTTGGAAAAGGCAGCATCAGAGCTGTCAGGGCAGTCATACCCACTCAGACTCGACATGCCATAGGTTCCCTTTCTGACAGCAGCCACCAGCAGAAGCTGGGGAAGCCATCTGGCAGGATTCTCCAAGACCACTGGAGGCATCTGGCAATTTGTGCCTCAGCAAGGTGGTGTCCTTGTACCTCTAATTGTGGTTTTGCTCCTTTTAAAAAAAAAAAAATTAAATTAATTTATCTCAGCTTACTTCCCACTCTTCTACTGGCAATGACAATTCCCTAGTGTGAGTTTGAGGGAGCATAAAGAAAATGGCATGATCTCAGTGAAATTGTAGGGAAAAAAAGATCAGCCTAGAGTCTTTTGTCAGGATGCTGATGGAACTTTGGACCTCTCCTAACCACATGGGGACATTTGGGTACACCTAGAGGAGTTACTGCTGTCGCACACTTGTAAAAAAGGTTTATGAAAAAGATAAATGTTGGTTATATAGACTGGAAAATTACACTGGACAGACATCGCCTGTTCACTGCTTGGGCAGACTGTGCAATAAAGCCACCAAAGGTTGGCAGCATGGAGCCCGCCAGCACGCATGGGCCACATATGACTCCTCTGCATCAGTTGAATGAGTTGCAAAGGGTGGTTCACCCTGCAGCTCTTTGTCAATATGTTCATTCCTCCCCACTGTAGTCAGACGGTGATGCTCGAAAAGTTGATAATTTATTTTTTTTCCCTAAACAAAAAAAGAGGCAGTAAGAAGAGACTAATTTCCACATCTTGCTTTTGCGTCTGGTTTTGTTTCCCGGCTCCAGTCCCCCAGCAGGCCCGCGGGGTGGGTCACAGCTCCAGGGGCCCGGGCAGCCCCAGCCCCACACCTCCCGGCCGCCTCTCGCTCCCTCCTGCCGCAAACTACCGCCGGGAAACGAAACCGAAAGGCCGGGGCCGTGCCCTGCCTCCGACCCTCGGCAGCGTTTCCTCTGAAAGCTGCACCCCAGCCCCCCGCACCTGTGGGAGAGGAGGGAGACGAGGGAGACGGGGCAGGGGGCTGGGGCCGCCCCCCGGCCTAGGGCCTGAGGCGAAGGCGGCCACGGCGCGGCCACACCGTCGCCCCCGGCCTGCAGCCTCGCCCCTCCTTCGCCCACCCGCAGGTGAGGTGGGCCCTGGGGCGGCGCTACTGCGGCCCGCCCGCCTCGTCTCGGCCGGGAGAGGCACGCCGAGCCCCGCCGCCAGGTACGTGAGGCCGGCCCGGCGAGTGCGGAGGGGCCGAGGCGCGTCTGTCGCCGGCCCCCGCTCCGCCCCGGCTCCTTATCCTCGGGGCCCGCGGCGCTTTTCCCTGGGCCGGCGGCCGGTGAGGGAAGGTAAAAGCGGCTGGGCCTGCTGGGGGGAGAGGTGGGTGAGAGCCTTGCTGCCCGGGGGAGTTCGAGGCAGCGCGGCCCGGGCCCCGGGCTCCTTGCGGGGCGCTGGGCAGGAGCCCTGGAGGCTCTTCCAGAGAGCGCTTCGGTGATGGGTCTAGATACAGTAGGTGCATGTCAAGCCAAGCGTGCTTTGTGCTTCTTGTTAGAGCAACCTGTTGTGCTGCCCTTTGGATGAAAGGCGAAGCAACCGGCCGGCGGGCAAGGGCAGGCCAGGGTCGGGCAGGCTTTCCGTGTGTCCTTTCTACGGGACACTTTCATTTTTACTGTTCCTCGCAATAACAGCATTCAAAGGTCGATAACGAGAAACACGTTTATACCGTAATAGGTGTAATACGAGGCTGTTATTTTACACTGATGCTTACATCTCCGTTTGAGAACAGAGCCCCGGGGTTATTTGCACGAGGGGATGGTTTAAGTGGACAGGATTCTTTACATTAAGAATATGTGAAATAGTTTGCCGAGTTTGGTGGTTGCTTGGTAGATAGGTGAATTTGCACTCTTGTGGCTATCCCCACTGGCTTAGTGGGAGAAGTTCGTAGGACAAAAAGTTCCTGCATGAGTCCCATTACAGATTTGGAGCTCGTGTCAATACAAAACCTCGCAAGAAACAGGGAAAATGTGGTAAAGATTACAGTAAACATTATGTGGTTCTCTGTATATGATGCAGGTTGTACATGTTGAAATTCAACACTACAACTATAAGCCTTAAAATACCTCTTATAGAATAGCTATATATTGATATGCTGTGATTTTAGGGTATTCTTTCCTCTTTGTTACCAGTCCTTTGAAAATGAATTCTTCTTCTTGTAACAGATACATGTAGTTAGTCCACTTCTTAGCATTCTTTCTGTGCTTGTGGCATTATATATTTGGCATGTAGTTAAAACCTGTATTGGTGTGCATATGCACAAGGGGCTGACTTAGGTTTGTATATGAAACTTTCATTCTGACCTTTCCAGCTGAGTGATGACCTTGTTATTTTGTACTAGGTTTTCCAGGCAGAAGGTGGCACAAAGTTTAGTTTAGGCCGATTTAACTCCTTTGGGGGCTGTGGTAGGCTGGGAGCACAGACTGGAACCGGTTCCTCTCCTCCGCTGCCATTAGCATTCTTGCAATTCCTCCCATACAGCCCCCATTCTGAGCCTACCTTGGTAGAAATCTATCAAAAGGCTGAAACAGGGCATACAAAAGGGCTCAGCCTCTCTTCCTACACTTGCATGGCAGGTAAGCTGCTAGCCTGAAATCTAAGGGAAAGGCCTGTTCCAGGTTAGATGCCTTTCCTCTTCCCAAAAGGGCAACTGAGTAACAGTCAGGAGTTTCCTGTCCTTGATGCTGTATGTTGTATTGATGACCTTGCTAGGGTTTAGGCTTTTAAAATTTCTTTTAAACACAGATGAGCTGTCGGCCTGTTACTCAGTCGCTGAGCAGAATGATTGCTCAACTTCTCTTCATGTGGTCTTTGACTTCTGCAAGTCCAACCTAAGTGGCTGGATGCAGGAGTAAGCCTTCTCATGGAGCGGTAGTCAGGGCTATTGAAAGTAAGAGCCTTGCTTCTGACACCAAAGCCTCTTCCAAGGAGGGGTGACCCCTGCTTTTGGGAGGTGTTTTGGCGTCAAAGTGTGATTTTTGCCACTGAGGTGTTATAGGCCTTCAGTATGTTGCCTAAAAGAGTATGCCATTTTAGCCTCAAATCTAGCAGTTTGCTGAGAGGTCTCTGAATAGATCTAAGTCAGGCAGTGATGTTTCTGTAACCAAAGAAATTTTTTTTTGAAGTTGCATTTACACAAGTTGCTTATTCCAGTGTCTTCAGACAAAAATATGCAGTAATGCTAGGTGGAGCTAACTTTAGTAAGTGGAATGAGACTGAATTCCCTGTGTGGCGTTCTTCCTTGTGAGGGCAGGAATTCAAAAAGTAAATAAACACTGGGAGAGGTAAACTGTCTTTTTCAAGTTCTTCTGGACTGAATAAATGTTTAATAATAGTACTGCTGCGGAAATGTGGGAATGGTGGTTTTCTTACTCCCCTATGAACTCTTAAGCTTTTTTTGAAGAATGTGGATAGAGCCATGACTGAGCATTCTACATGCTTACAAGGGTGTTGGTTTTTATCAGTTTTAAATTTAACAGGTTAGGTTTTTTTGGTTTGTTTTGTTTTTTCAAGTAACTTGTTCAGAGTCAAAACAGACCTTGGTGTAAAGGGGTTTTGCATAGTATAGCTGTGTCCGTGCTGTGCTGACTGGATTGATTTCATTTTGAAATTCAGATACAACAAAACAGTCATTGTTTAACAGGCATTGTGTTATTGCCACTCTAACTCCCATTTTATTTAAAATTGATTTTTTAAAGTTGAAGTTACTTTTTTTAAAAATGAAATTTAACAGAACATTAAGGTAAGGTTTGTCACCCTGCAGATGATCCAAGATCTCACTGTGGCTGGGGATGTAGGATGCAGCTCTGAGAAGTGGAAATCAGGGAATCCAGGCAGGTCGCTGTTCAGGAATGGGTCAAGCAGCCAAGGCCACCTGGGAGAGACTTCCCAAGGTTAATTTGAATGGCTCTTGCTGCTCACCACCTCCACAGCTAGGGTTTCAGATTTCTTGCCAGCCTCCACACCAGCATAACCCACTATCAGGCAAATGATACAAACTGGCTGTGGGAAGCACATAGAACCTGCTTGTGAGTTACATGAGGTTGACCCCCTTTGCTTTGGAAGGAAAAAGAGAGGATATTTGTATCTGGCAGCTTTCCTGCACAACTCCCACTTCACTAGCCCAGATGAACTGCAGAAAAGAAGCAGCTATTTCTAGGAATCTAGGAATGGAGAAGTCTGGTTAGAATTTGTATTGTGTCAAAAAAAAAAAAAAGCAGCGCATAATTTTTCATTAAAAACAGGCTATGTGGACAGTACCAAAATTTTAACAACAAAATAAAATAAATACAGAAAAAATAATTGGGAAAATACAAAGTCATGCTGGTTTTCACTCGTACTTTTTTCCCACCAAAAAAACCTTCGGCATATGTGGGTAAAAGTACAGATGGAGTGTTTGAGTCAGCAAGGCTGAAAAGGAACGAAAGTGCAGAGTAATTGTAAAAATATTGCCAAAAGACCTTTATTTTAGCAACGCTACAGGATATTACTATAATAAGGCACAAATTCTATTGTACATATATGCTGTTCAAGTCTGACAGCTTAAAAACTGACAACTCGGGGCCCTTTCAAGGAGACAATTATTGAAGAAGCTTTCTTTGCATCAAATGAGAGACTGGCAGTTAGT
>JAVSBS010013866.1:39937-74235 GCA_033124195.1 Coracias cyanogaster | reverse complement strand
TGTCCTTGTAAGAGCAGTGTTCCAGCCCTCTGATCATCTTCATGGCCCTCCACTGGACCCACTCCAACAGGTTCATGCTCTTCTTGTGCTGGGGGCTTCAGAGCTGGATGCAGTACTCCAGATGGGCTCTCACGAGAGTGGAGTAGAGGGGCAGAATCACCTCCCTCAACCAGCTGACCACGCTTGTTGGCTTTCTGGGCTGCACTGGCACATTGTTAGCTCATGTTGAGCTAACAATCAACCAGCACCCCCAAGTCTTTCTCCTCAGGACGGCTCTCAATTCATACTCCACTCAGCCTATATTTGTACTTGGGTTTGCCTCAACCCAGGTGTAGGACCTTGCACTTGGCCTTGCTGAACTTCATGAGGTTTGCATGGGCCCATCTTTCAAGCCTGTTGAGTTCCCTCTGGATGGAAGCTTCTGAGGGCTACAGAATTCCTATAGGAATTTTCCTAAGCCAGAACTAGGAAAACACAACTGTGCACACCTTTAGTAGACACGACACACTGTTTCACTTATGTTTGTTTTAGATTTGGCTGTTGCTATAACCAAATGGCAGGGAGTGTAACATTATTTTCTGTCAGAGCATCTGTCTCCTTGACAAATTCCTCAGACAATTATACTGGCAGCTTTGGAGTAGCCTCTAGGTCTGTCATGTAGCTACCCTTGTCCTTGCAACACTGTTTTATAGTGATTCAATTTGTTTCTGAATAATGCCTGCAATTTTATCCGATTAAGTTCCAACACAAATCACTTATAAGACCTCTAAGCCAATCTTTTTTATGGCAATATGTAGTACTTTTTAACTATTGAGATTCCTCATACCAAGCATTTATTATAATAAATAAGAATTGCAACAAATATTATTACTACTGGCCTGGAAATATTCCATTCTTTACATTGATACAGTCCTTTGTGAATATTGCTAGTTTCTACTTAGAGTTACATAGATATTTCTCAGAGTGTTGCACTCAAGTTCAAGCCATGAGCTAATTAGACTAGGTCTAATTTCCTGTCAGTTAATCTATGCAGTTAAAATCTGTGCAACATGCTTGATGTTGTCTAACCAGAAAACTCTATGTAACTGGTTACATAATAGTTTGCTTTTATATCCAGAATCAACCTATTCTTGGAGATTAACTATTGAAAAGATGCTTGCAAAAGCTTTGCAGCCCAGATGATTAAAAATTGAATCCTTACTAGTGATAAATATGTAGACCCCAATTTTTTATTCATTTGAGAATCTGTCATTTAAATATTAAAACCAATTATAAGTTATTTCCTTGTGTTCCTGTATAGCAATATATTTCACAAGTAAGTTATAGATTTTTTGAAAGGTCTAGAGTCTTCTTTTCTTTCTTGAAAAACAGGATTAGAATTTTAGAAGACACAAGCCTAATGTCACTTTAAGAACTTACCTTTTACTGCTCTTGATTTGAAACTCTTTCTGTTCTTTTAGCAAATAATTTCCCACCTCATGGTACTTCTGTGTTAAAAAAATAAAATAACTGAAAACATTCAAGGCCTTGAAAACATTTTAGATAGGAGCATTTGGTTACCTGCCATACCTCCTATAATATTCAGATATGGCAACAAAATCCAGGATGACTTGGCTGGAGTCCTCAACCATTTTATGATAATTTCACATATGCTTTCTGTTTGTTATTTGGTTAGGCTGCCTTTTAGATATTTGAGATTAATCTGCAAACACTGCAACAAGACAGAAAAACAAATGCATAGTTTTAAAATGTGCAGCAAGAAAACAGTGAGTATCTTCTCAGCTATTTAGAAAGAAGCAATAAAATTTTTATTTCCTTCCGCTCAAAGTGATGGATGGCTGCAAGGTAACCATGTGCTTGACCCACTTTATCAGCTTCTGTTTTGATACAGAATTTCTCTGTCAAAAATCAGAACAGTTTTCAGTAGTGAGAGATCTGGTTATTACAATTTTTAGGTTTATACTTATACTGTGTAGAGTAAAAGGCTAACAGCTTGTAACACTGTTTGAAAACATTGCTTGCAGATGGCAACTCTTGCAAATTGCTATTGTACCAGTATGTAATACTCTTAAAGTTCTCTACACTGTTAAAATTATTGAATAGTTTGGCTGCAATTAATCAAAATGATAAAATCTTTAAAAGATTTGGACAAAATGTCTAGAAGTGAAAACTGAACAAAATTAATTCATAGAAACGCATCTGAGTAAGTAGAGAGCAAGACATGTTGCATATAATGTGAGAAGAGGGGAAGAGGCAGGGGAAGAGAAAGAAAAAAACAAAGAAAATTTCCCTCGAACATTCCATAGTTTCACAAAGATATATCGGTAGCAGAAAATAACAAATAGCCAATTTGTCTTTCAAGTGAATAGGAACATATCCTTCGCAATTCCTCTTTGTTTATTAATATGAAGAAAAAAAAATCTGCTACATGCCTTAACTGTGAAAAATGTCTTTTGTTGCTGCTGTTGGTTGTGTACTTTTTATTTGAGAAAAAATATAACATATTTTTCTGTTTCCAGTTTATCATTTCTTTTTCTGACTTCAGATTTGATTTGCTAAAGAAGGTTTGAGTATATTGCATAGGATTTTGCTGGAGCTTTCTCATACACTTGATAAAAGAAGTGAAAAATTACATGGATACTTATCAACATGTAAATGAATTAGAAGAAAGAATATGTAGAATTTAAATATGAGGATAAGAAACCAGCCCTTGCATGCTTATACTCCCAGTAATCGAATTAGTTACACCTTGAATTTAGAAAGTGCATTATGTAAAAAGGTATAAAGGACTACCTTTGTAATGCACTCACTAAGAAGAAAAAAAATGAAAGGACTGTAGAAAATTGTCATGGCATGCATGAGTTTAGACTGTTCTTCCAAACAGGAATTTAATACCCCTTTTTCCTTGTTCACCAAGAAGTAATAAATACAATTCGCCATTCTGTCAGACATCCTTTTACTTACATAAGTATTTATCTTTTATTTCATGGACTGTTACAAGTATTCTGCTGTGTGAAATGAATATTGGGTAACAAGTACTCGCTTTTTACATGCTTTATGTAATCTATGTACTTTCATGAAGAAAGTAACTGTCTTAAGCACTTAAATATAAAGTTCTTGAAAGTGAATATCTAAACAAAAAAACCTGTAATCATTCCTAACTACTGTTATTCCCATTTCTTTTCCCATGGTTGAGGTACTAAGATCCCAGGTCTCAAAAGTATTTAAATACATACTTCAATGTTTTCCCTTTTCCAAATGAGAAATGAAAGCACTCTGTTATTTGGCTGAGACTTCCAATTAGTCCATAGAATCCAAAATCCAAATACAAGATTTTCATTTTTCACTCCAGCAAGTAAATCTTATAGATGATGACTGCCTCTCCTGAAAGCTTAATCTTTGGGATGACCATAGGTCAGCTTGCCTCTTCTTCAACTTACTTTCTTCTCACTTCCCTGCAGTTCTGACCCCCATAACTCATGGCCTATGATAGGCCTGCAGGTAACTCATCAGGATATGAGCTCCCTGTGTATGGCAAGTTTTCAGCATTACAGAGAGTGTACTCTAGCTTAAGCTTTCCAGCTTACCGGCTTTCTGTGACCTCGTAACTACCTTTAGCTGTAGATATGTTATTATACGTTTAAATCCGTATTTGTGTACTAATTTACCTTTCAGAATCACAGAATACTGTAGGCTGGAAGGAATCTCTGAAAATCATCCAGTTTCTCCACACTAGGAATGAGCCTAAATTTGAGCAGAGACTCATTACAGCTTGCAAACTCTTTAGGGCAGGGACAGCTCAGAAAAGTGTGTCTCACTACAAGAGAGACACATGGACATACTGGAAAGAGTCCAACAAAGGACCAATAAGATGATGAAAGGACTGGAACATCCTTCCTATGAGGAAAATGTGAGAGCTGAGACTCTTTAGCCTGGAGAAGAGAAGGCTCAGCGGAGATCTCATCAATATATATAAAAACCTGAAGGGATGGTACAAAGGGGATGGAGCCAGACTCCTTTCAGTGCTGCCCGGTGTGAGGACCAGAGGCAGTGGACACAAACTGAAACACAGGAGGGACCATGTAACCTTACAGAAACACTTTTTTTGCTGTGAGAGTGACCCAGAGAGGCTGTGGAATCTTCCTCCTTGGAGATATCCAGAGGCCATCTGGATATGGTTCTGGGTAACTGACTGTAGGTGGCCCTGCTTGAGCAGTGTGGTTGGACCAGATGACCTCCAGAGGTCCTGGAGTCATTCTCAACCATTCTATGATTCTGTGGCACAGTAATAAAGTCTGTGTCTTTGCTGTATCCAAAAAACCCAGATCTGCTTCAAAACTCAGCATTAACTTACCAAATTGACTGTAGACCCTTTCATTCTATGTTTACAATCCTTCCCATCAATCTTCTCACATCTGCATGCAGTATGGATACCTGATGCATACCTCAGTCTTAACTGTTAAGTCACTGTAACTTTTTCAGCTCAAAATTTTGTTTCAGGACTTTTCATCTTTTGTGTCACAAAAGGCGAAAACCTCAATTTGGAACTAGACAAACGAGTGTCATAATTTACTGGAACACATCTCCTATGAGGACAGGCTGTGAGAGTTGAGGTTGTTTAGCATAGAGAAAAGGAGGCTCCAGGAAGGCATTATAGTGGCCTTCCAGTACTTAAAAGGGGCACACAGTAAAGATGGAGGGGGACTTTTTATTAGGGAATGTAGTTCTAGGATAAGGGGTAACAGTTGTAAACTGAAAAAGGGTAGATTTAGATTAGATATTAGGAAGAAAATTCTTCACTGTGTGGGTACCTCTAATTTTACATGCCAGTTTAAACAACAAATAAATTGTTTTAACCAGCCTAATTAAAAAATCCTCTGAAGCTGGAAAAAATGAAAGTGTTGTAAGTCAATTTCTTTTAAGTTGCTGATGGTTAAGTTTATGTCGTCTTTAGTACCAAATAGCCCAGATGACATTAGAAATGGACTGCATTGAAAAAGAATTAACAAGAAAATAAAAAGATTTTAAAATGCCTGCAAAAAATCTATATATATAAACTGCTGCTAATGCAAAACTAATGCTAATTTAAAAAAACAAGCAATGATTATGTCAGATTTTGTTACTGTGCAGAAACAAAGTATTAATGTATGCAAGGCATCATATAAATGGTAACAAATGTTGAGCCAGAGGTAGCCAACACCCTACAGTATCTTAGAGAAGCAAATTTTTTTTAACTCTGCATCTTTATCATAACTCTTTTTCAGAGCAAGTGAAACATAATCATTAGGTGTGCTCTGTGTACTACCTGTAAGTCAAAATAAAGGAAGATACTTTTTTTCATTTTGTGTTAAATGTATATATTGATCCTGTGATCATTCCAGGGAAATGTGACTGATATTTTTCTTTTTTTTTTTTCCCAATTCCTGTTTTGTGAGCTGTAGGAGTGAGATATTTCACTTGTTATATGTCATCTCCTTGAACACCTTTGTTGTGGAGGTATTTCAGCTTGATTTAGCTTTTAAATCCAGGATGAAAGCCTACTTTCTTGATATAGCTGTAACTGTTCATTGAATTCATGTCAGGGATGTTACTTCCAGGTGTATTTATTTGCTTTGATTAGTTTTATTATGTTGTGATGCTTTGCCTTAGAGGTGCAGTAAAAAAGCTGATGGTGTACAGCAGTGTCTCGGCCAAAGCAGAGGAAAAGCACACAGAAATTTCCGCTATTTTTTTGAGCACTCAATCCTAGAAATGCACACAATAGCTACATGAGTAGCAGACCAAATATTACATACAGATATTAAGAAAAAAAAAAAAAGAAATAAAACCTTTCTGCTCTTGTTATTTTCCTAATTAGTTTCAGTCCCAAGGTAACCAATTAATTATATGCTTTGAAAATTAACTTTTCCCATTCTAAATTCATTCAAGACCTTCCTTTCCCCAGTCTTCAGGCTTTATATGTTCAGTTTCAAATTTTAAATCACATGTAAATATTGTTTATCTACATATTCTACAAATTGAAAATATCCTTATATTTTTAAAGCTCTTAATTTCTAAAAGTTTTAAAACAAACAAAAAAATATTTTTTTCAGTTTTCCCTCAATGTCCTCATTCTATCTAGAGAAATAAACATAGACATCTCTCTCAAGAAAAAGAAAACTACGTAGAAGTTTGAAGTTGAAAGCAAAAAAAAAGAAATGTTTTTCTCCTAGGGAATTTGTGTATGCATGTGTCTGTTTCAGCTTAGTAAATAATAGTGAAAAAATATATCTGGCTTATATCCAAATCAATTTCTAGTCAGTTAATAATATTTCACTTTTTTTCATAACTCAGACAGACAGGTACTTTAGAGAAAAACAGGGAAATGAAATTAAGTCCTCTAATATACGTATATCTCCATGCAATCTGATTTCATCATTTACTATTTCCATTTCCAGATCTTCACTATGTGAAAGCTTGGAGTGAGGTGTAATAACTGGTATATAGCAGTGAGCAATCATATCACTATTTTATGTGTAACTCTTATAATAACAAAGATACAAATAAGTATAAGATTGACTATAAGGGCAGCATGCAGCAACAACAATGCCATGGAGCTCAAGATTGGCAAAACAGTTTTGAATGTAGTTTGTGGCTTGACAAAGCCCTGCAACATTTTTATGAATAAGAAAAAAAAATTGAAGACTTAGCCATTATATTTTATAACTAATTATGCCATCATAGTCTGTGCTATATAATCCTAATATACAGAAAGATTTTTTTATGTTTATGAGTTCAGAGAATACATTTGATACAGAAAAAGAGCAATTAGGCAAGGAACCTTTATTTTACAGAGCAGATTAAATGTCTAGGTTGCATACTAATGGCCTGATTTAGACTGTCTATAGCAATGAAATCAGGAGATAAATAATCTAGATCTTTTTAGTTCAGACATGGAAAATCCCATGAGCCTTTGCGTTTGATTTCCAGCACTTCTTAGTTTGTCTTCAGGAGGCCATCCATGAAATATCAGTTGCCCAATCACTACAAAATTCTGAAAACAATAAGGAAAGTGTGATTTTATTCCTACCTGTGAGTTTTTGTTTTTTGTTTTATTCCTGCCTGTGAGTTTGTGAGTTTGTTTGGGGTTTTTTTGTATAAGTAAAACCATTCTAATTGGTAACTCAGTAGAAGTCCTACCTTGCAAAACATTTGGTATCACATTAATACTGGATATTCTTTTCTCTAGTTACTTTGCAAACAGTCTTCATGTGGTTATTAAACTCTATCACAATTAAGAATAGTATTACTTATATGTGTATGTGTATGTCTATATACATAACTATTAAAATGTTATTCAGCCTGCCTGGACTTCTTGACTTTCTCCATGTTGTATATATGCACAGTAAAATATTATTCTTGCATCAAAGACATACAAGTTCTATTTAATAAATAAATAAAAAAAAATATGTACTAGCAATAAGTTTGTGATGCTTTCAGAGAATCATAGTCATTTCAGATAAATATTTGATTATGCTGATAAATGGACAAATCATCTTGCCAACAGTATGATCACAAAGAAAGCTTTATTTTTTTTTACATCTCAGAGATATATTCACAGACTGGTTAATATGGTTAAGATTGATTATTTTTTCATACTGACCATGTGCAAATAAACCAACACTTATGAATTATACAGAGGCAAATATATTCAAATCAGAATCAGGAGAGTTTTCAAACACTGAAGAACGTATTTTTCTTCCTCACTTCTATCTGAAATTGGATTGAAATTGGCTGAACATGAAGAGTATTGAGTTCTTAGTCTCTTCTACACAGAAAAACTTGCACATGTTGTTTTTAAATTCCTCTAAAAAAAGAGTGAAACTATTTTAAACTTTTCCCATTCCATTTCTGTGGTGAGACACTGGAAATATTTTTATTATTAAACTATGGTAACACTGGAAAATTTCTGATACTTTTACATGAAGCTCATACATAAAGACTCTTTACATAAAGACAAAAATATTTAGTCATAGATTCTCCTCATAAATCTTATTTCCTACAGTTTTTAACTCAAACTTCACTGACACTATTAAGAGAACTCTATTGTATTTAAACAGAAGGGATCAGAACATGCATTATGACAAAAAAAATATCCTGGTTTGTTTTGTTTAATTTTGTATTAGTATATAATATAGTTAATATATTACTTTAGTAGTCTACTGTGTTTCAATTTTGGTTTTGGAGTACAAGTATGGGTTCCTTTCAGCAAGTCACTGAGCACTTTGGTGTAGCAAAATACTGATGTTTATGTCTATAGACGCATGAATATTTAGTCCCATTGAACTTGTAGGAATGAGTAATACCCAGCATGGAAAAATATACAGTTTGTATTAATGTGTCTTTACCTGAATCTTACTGCATTTAAGTGTAGCAGAACAGGTGAAAGATATGAATTCTCATAAAATGTTTAGGAATCAAGAATTTAATTACCACTAGAGATAGGTAGAAAGACTGGGTATAAAGACTGTTACCACTGTTTAACGATCCAGTGTTTTGACCAATATAATAATTAATTCTTGAATATTTTCTGTTTAAAACCTCTCAGTCTGTTTTTCATAGAATCATAGAAAGGTTTGGGTTGGTAAGGACCTTAAAGATCACCTAGTTCCAAACCGTCTGCTATGGTCAAAGACACCTTCCACTAGACTGGGTTGCATAAGGTTGTATCCAACCTGGAATTGAATACATACAGTGATGGAGCATCCACAACTTCCCTGGACAACCTGTTCCAGTGTCTCCGTACCCTCAGAGTGAAGAACTTCTCTTTTTCTGCATACCTGTGTGCTGTGCAGGTGTGTTTTCAGAGGATTTAATTTCCATTTCTCTACAGTGAACCTGACTTCATACATATCTGCATGTATATATTCTTACTAAAAAAGTGTAAGGAAAGTGAGGTGTCTCCATCCTCTTTGAAATCCTTTAGTAACTATCACAAGTACATTTGGTATCTAAAACTTGCTGTTTAAGGGATCACTTAAAGCATGGTCATAGAAAATGTATTTTTTTTTTTAAAAAGATGAAGCTTCCCAGGAAGTGCTTCATGTGCTAGAACAATGCATAGCTCCTTACCTATTTTTCTCTTGTCATAAAGAAAGAATGCTCAAAAGTAAAAAAAAAAAAAAAAAAAAAGACTTAGTCTTGAACTTTGTTACAATCTGGTTTAGAAATTTCATGTTTTTTGAAATAGGATTGCAAATCTTGTTAGATGCTTAATAAAAGTTTCACCAGTTGCAAAGTGTAGAGATATTCATCTTAATGTCACATGTGGTACAATGACTTCAAGCTCTTCAAGGAAGGGCTTTCTTCATGAGTACACAACAGATACTCTTTAAGAGTAGTCTTGGTGCTTCAACCAATTTCCTCTTAAAATAGTGACTAAACTGAACTAAAGGTGAAGTCTTTGTATTTGGTAGCTGAGTAGTTTTGTTTTGAGATCTTTTTCTTCTTTTTTTTTGTTTTGTTTTAGGATACCTTGTTTTGTTAGAAGTCCTCTTCTACCTTCTCATGCAATCTGTGTTTTATAGACCCTAAGCACATTGCATTCCCTTTTCCAGGCCTCAGATTTCCAGCTAAATTTTCTTCTCATGTGAAAACCATTCCATACTTCCAGTGACAAAAACTGATGTCAGGTAATATGATGCCCCTGATAGGCATTAGTGGGGCTGTACATACAATGTAAAGAAGATAAAGATCACGGAGGTTACTGATCCAAGAAGATCAAGAAATATGATGAAAATGGCTTCCCATATCTTCCTCCACCATTTGATAATACTTTCTGGTTTATATTGAATATTCTTATTATGTGAAAAAAAAAGTGTAATATAGAAATACTGTTTGAACTATTAAAATATTCTATAGACTTTGAAATGAATGGAAAATTAATATAAAATGAGACTAATCCTTGGGAATATGGAATTACATGTACAAATCTAGGAAATACCACCCTTGTGTAGAAGAGCGATGGTTGTGAAGGACTGATCCATGAGTTCTAATCAAGGGATGTTTTTGGAAAAACGAAAGCAAACAATGTACTTGTATCAAAAATCTATCAATCACATTATCTGAAGTTCTAAATATGTTAATAATCATTTTTTTCTGTTCTAAATATTCATGTATAACTCAAAGACCAATACATAAAATAGCCTACATTATTGAGTAGCAGTCAATCAGTTTTGACTTGTGTCCTCAGTAAAATATTATGTCTATATTTTATTTTATTTAGTTACATCTAAATAAAATTATAAAACCAAAAGCAGTTATGAGTCAAGCAGTGTAATAAAATAAGAAATTTTTAACTGTAAGAAAGAAAATACTTCCCCGGTTTTAGCCATACTTATAGGCAGCAAAAATGCAGTCCATTTGTAATTTCACAGAAGCATGAAGATAAATCTGGACATTAATTAAGTTTTTGGTGATTCTGTGGTCAAACTAAAGCAGGGAGATGCAAGGGAAGAAGCTGAACATTACATTTGATCTACAGTAAATAAATGAGATGTAGGACACATCTTATGCTAGAATATCACCTACATTCCAAGTCTCGTTCCTATACAAAGATGTGAACCTAAGAAGTTTTTCTATTGATTTTGTATTTGAAACCACAAAAAATTAGAAAAACAATATTTCTGCATGAAGTAGCAATCTCAATTTCTGTACTTTCCATGTAAGATTCTTTGGGATGTTCCACTTGTTCTCTAGACAAGAAAACCACTTTGTCTGAAAAGAGATTTATGTCATCTGAGTAAGCGATATACCTTAGAATTCCATAAAGAAAGGATGCTCTGAAAAGACTCATATTGAAAGGAAGAACAGGAGGTGGGAAGCAGGAGAGTGAAGGAAATGGGTTATATCGCTGTAACTAACATAACTAACATTTTTTACACAAAGGTTGTTGTGTTTTGGTTTTTTTTCTCCTTTGTAATCATATATACACAAAAATTTATACTGGAGCTTTCAGATTCAGAATTAAAGGTGTATTTACTTAACGGTTTTAGCCTGAGATCAGGAACTCTGCCCTTCAATATTTACACCGAGCTTTCATGCTCTTTAACTTGCTTTGTTAAGAAAAGCAAGGGCAATTAATGTGAAAGCACAGTACATGCTTGAAATATCTTCCAGATTGCCAACAGGTTCTAACCATCAGTTTGCAAATGCACTGATTGCATACATAGAAGAGTGTTATATTCTGCCAAATAATCCCAAACGTATAAAGCTGATGTTTTAATGTAAAAAAATATTACTTTTCCCCTTGAGATAGTGTCATCAAATACCATCTGTGCTGCTTATAAATTTAGTCAAAAATCCGTATTGTATTTATTAGAAATGTGTTTTTCCAAATAGCTAATTTTCATCTCAGATTCACCCACACGCTAATTTCCTTGCTTCTTTCTTGCTGAGAAGTCTGATAGAAGAGCCTCTCATGGAAAGGGTTTGGCATTTGCCCAAAACAAAATAGGCTTATCTCCTTGTATGGAATTAGTTTCCTTAATAGAGCTAGAAGTTAAAATCGTTAAATACAGTAATTTAAAAAAAAAATTCTGTTCATGTAACACAAACTAATAAAAGGCCTTGAGCAGTAACATGACAAAATTCCTAATGAAATTAATATTAAAACTAATAAAACTCTGAGGATAAAATTACCGTGCAGATAGAAAATAAACAAGTAATGGATACATGAGAATGAAAGGAACATGACAACATTACTAAGTCTGGGCATTGTATGTTCTTTTTTGTCATCTGTTGAATGTGCTACATAGGATTAGTGCAGTCTGGATGACATAATATATGTGGGTTGACTGTCATTTAGAGCATTGGTCATATATGACAAATTTCATACATAATTTTAGGGTAACTGTAGTACTTAAAGAGCCCTCAGGAGAAACTGATACCTCATAGAAATGAACAAAAAATTGACTTTTGAGTTAGCCAAGGGAAGAGTTAAAAAAACAAACAAAAAACCAAAAAAACCAAACAAAAAATATGAGCACTGCTGACAGGTCCAAGGAACAAACTATGAAAGATATACCACATGTGCTAGTTTTCTGTATTTAAAATATTACTGAAGAAAGATTAATTCACCAAAACAAACAAATTACATGTTAGAGGTGTTATATTTAAACATAATTTAGAATTATGTCCCAAATCCGCTGTTACCACAGTACTCAGAGAATCACAGAATGGTTGAGGTTGGAAAGGAACTTATTTTGTCTGAGAAGGGAAACTCTACAACTTCTCTGGGCAATTTTGCCAGTGCTCAGTCACTCTCACAGCAAAAAAGTGTTTCCGTATGATTACATGGACCCTCCTGCGTTCCAGTTTGCGCCCACTGCCTCTGGTCCTGACAGTGGACAGCACTTAAAGGAGCCTCTTTGTACCCTCCCTTCAGGTTTTTATATGTATTGATGAGCCTTCTCTTCTCCAGGCTAAACAGTCCCAGCTCTCTCAGGCTTTCCTCATAAGAGAGATGCTCCAGTCCTTTCATCATCTTAGTGGTCCTTTGTTGGGCTCTCTCCAGTATGCCCATCTGTCTCTCTTGTAGTAGGGAGCCCAGAACTATACACAGTTCTACACACGTGACCTCATCAGAGCTCAGGAGAGGGAAGAGATTGAAATTATATTATTTATTATTTCCTTCTTCGTCTTAATTAACTGTACTCTGTCTTCTTATATGCTGCATTATCTTTATTTTAATCTCCCTGTGTACATTTCCTGGTAAGTTCTCTGTCATTTTATTCTACTATTAGTCAGTTTAACCATCAATCTGATCAGTCACTATTCAGATTAGAGCTGTATTTTAACCTACATTTCAGATTAATTGGAACTGAAACATTTTAGTATGAAATATGCCTAAATAATATACACAGATATTGCATGCACATAAAGCCTTCTACTGGCTTTCAGAATCAAGGCAGAAGACAGTTTTGGAGAGATAATTGCTGCTATTTATGGGAAATGGGTTCCTTTAAAAATAAAGGTTAAATGAGGAAGTTATTTCCTTCCTGGGAGAGAAATTTACATGTCTTTGCAAAGTGACAGCTTTCAATAACATCGAAACCTAAATTTAACCTTGCTATATAATAGACCTCCTTCCTTATTAACTTTTTTTTTTGGACTTAATAACATAAACTTTTCTTAAAGTTTATTTCTGTTCATGCTTGGCTTCCTCTCTAAAGCAAATATTTCTGGAACATTAGAGAAAAATCCTTTCAGCCATTTCACAGTTTTAGGATTATCAAATATATATTCCTATACAAATGCTAAATTCTGACTACCAGTTTCTTGGTGAAATACATCATTGAAAGCCTGATGAAATTTACAGCTTCCAACTTGGTTATGCAAATAGTCCAAGGGTGAAAGTAAAATAATAAAAAAACATCCACAGCCCTAAGAAAAAGTCAAAGAGAGGTCTTTCCTAAGTGTCCTAAAATATTTGTTTTCCTCCAGCTCAGACCTTTAGGTAAATATTATGATGCAGAGATACTTTTATAAGGAACAGGATTCAAGTGGAAGCTGCCATGAGGTGAGATGAAGATGTGACAGAACCACTGTTGAAGGAAGTTTCTACTCAGTGCCAGAGCAAACCCATATCTACGTTCCACAGAATGGTAGCCATGCACAATGACAGGCTAGATATTAAACGAATAAAAAAATGCTTTTTCTCAAACACATGCATCTTATTTCTTAAGAATATTTTTCTAGGTAAAGTTTATTACCACTGGAGTTACTAACTTTAAAATGGAATATTCTTGTCAGAAATAACCCATTAAGTTCTAGTTTAGAGATTTACAGAAAGAAGAACTATTCTGACTAATATCTTGGTAAATGGATAAAAGAAAGATTCTGGATGGATCTTTGTTTTAAAAATAATTTTCAGCTCATGCTATTTTTTAAATACATTTTTTTAAATTATAATTTCAAATTGTCTGTTCTGAGTCAAACTGATAGTCAGCTTTGCAGGGACAGTAACTAGGAGATAATCTTCATACAGTTCCAAATACCAATTTCTACATTGACAATTCTTGTTATAGGGAAGTCCTCAAACAGAATATTTAATTTAGAGGGAATGTAAATCATATCAAAGGGATATAAAAGCTGTGTAAAGAACTGCAAAGTGGTAAGAAATAATCACTAATGAAAAAGTTCTCTAGTAAAATGCATGGTTTTGCACTTGCCTTAGAAGCACTAGGAGATCTAAAACTATGAGCACTGCACTAAAAGAATCTTGAAGAAAGTTCATGATTAAACTTTCTTGTTTCCTGTTCTTTAGGTATTAAATGAGTGCCTGCTTTCCATTCCATGATACTAACATATTTTACTTTTCTGTAGCAGTTTAATTCTAGATGGAACATCTGTTTGGATGTTTCTAGACTTTTTTTTTTTTCAGGAAAAAATAAAACATTTAAAAAAATCTATGAAAAATAGCTTAAAAATTGGTGACAGCAGGTTCCTTAACATAATGGTGCAAAAGTGACTGAGGTAAGAAAGAATAAAAGTCTCCAAACAATAGCAAAACCAGCCCTCCCTGCATGAGACCTACCTAGAGAGTATAATCTTTTAAAGTTAGCAATTCATTCTCTTCTATCTGTCTCAGTGTATGTGTTGCCTTCAAAACAATTCTGCCCAAGAGATACACAATTGCTGTTTTAATCACAACTCACAAAAGAGAAAGTAACAGATGTATAAACATATTTTAGGTATTTATTAAATATCTACTGAATTGTTATAGTCCTGTTGGCTCATTAATGAACTCTCCATGGATTAACCACTGATTCCCAACACCTTCATCTACAAAGATGCAGGAAAGATTTGCATTTTCACCTTATGTAGGCTCATTATAATTTCTTTTATGTTACTGATTGTAAGCCTTTATATTCCTTTACTCTTTTATTCCTGGTAAGGGCTGGAAGAACCACTGACTGTATTGAAAAACAAAATGTATATAAAGGAATCCACTGAATAAATAAAGTTATTTTCAATCTGATGAAAGTTAAGAAGTATCAACTAACAAATAAAGCCAAAACAAAGGAATTAAAAAAAAAAAAAAGAAAGAAAATAAAAAAAAGCACCTCAGTTCCTGGAAAATGAAGAGGCTATGAGGATTTTGCTCATAATGTCAAGGTTAATTTTGTCCCTACACCATGTGTGTTTAGAATTTCCTGGAATAAATGTATTCTTTTTATATCATATCTGAATATAATTTGAGACTGACGAAGACTAGAGACCGTGATTTATCAATATGCATAAATCAGGAATATCTGTTGTACATTTTGAATAATAATATGTAAAATTTCCAGAGAGCACATTGCAAATTCCATTTTCTGGACTCATGAGAGTTTGTTTTTAGAGTGTATGACCCTCATAAGGGGAAGACAGAACTCCTTCCCATCCAGTTTCCCCATCTTTCCACAGAATGTGCCAAAGGTAATAAAAGAATTTCATCCATATACAAATAAACTCTCCCCATACTTCTTGTCAAGAGAAATTAGTAGCTGTATCCCTTAACCTTCACCCAAATGTCACAACTAGTCAATATGCTTCCTGTTTCCCTCTGTTATTGAAGGATTCTATTCCACAGGTTAGTACCTAAACCATCAATGTACAGACATGTCTATCTGAAGAAGAGTGACTGAGATAAATCGAAACAAAAAAAAGAATATTCCTTGTGTTAAGCAGCAACTACATCAGGATTTGTTTGCAACTGGATTTTTATTTATGAGATAAAATGAAAGTTTCATATTAAGTAAACACATTGGGCATGACTCAGTTTCCTAAATATATGACTTCGGTTTCATTTTAGGTGCCGGAGAAGTGTTCTCCTTGACCTTCACTTGCTGCTGAAGAAGACTGACAATGTCTCTTGGTCATCTCCATAAAGATGTCTGTGATACTCAAGTGCATTTCAAATTGTACTAGTTAGCTTTATTCGGGTAAAATAAACAAGTTTTTATTGTAAGATTACTCTTCAGATTTGGACTGCTATATTTAAGGGTTTATATATAGATATTTATATATATTTAAAGTCTAAACTTCATTGGAGATCTAATCTGTACCTGTGATGTAGATTAAAGAGAAATGCAGATGGCCAGTCACCAGTTTCCTACTTTCAGGTGAGTAGACACATCCTCTAGGCTACAATGCCAATCAGTATTTAAATTTTTTACTGTGGGGCTTAGGCACTTCACTTGTAAGTAGACGCAGAGATAGTTATGTTTTGTGTTTGTTTTTTTTTTTAAGCAGAAATAAAATAGCAGGGGTGACAATGTTAAAGCCTATGGGAAAAAGAAGAGTTACACTTTTGGAATTGTCAGGAATTGTCAGAAGACAACATGTGGAGGAAGTTGGAATGGGTCATTAAATATATTTGGTATATTTCTAACAGATTTCACTATCTTATCAAATGCTTGCAAAATATTTACTCATTAAAAATACCAATAATAAACTACCATTTGAAGCTGTACAAAATGGTAAAAAAAATCAGTTTAACTATTTTGCATTACTGGATTTGATCAAAGAGTTACTTTCAAAGATCCGCTGCTCATTTTTTAAAATGTGGTTCATAGAAAAGCATCCGTGTGAAAGCTTTGAAGAATATGTAAAATGTATGCTTTGCTTATGGAAGGTTAAAAAAATATTTTCTGGTATTTGCTAGCTCACAGTTGATTTAGTTTTACTTTTGCTTGCAGCACCGAATGGCGAAGTAGGAAAGAAACTCAAATGTGGGTTTTTGAAGCAAAGAAATACAGGAGACTGTAAAGAAGCAACTTGCAATCAACATACTGAATGAGAATACAGAAAAAGTGGCACAGACAAGAACCTGAGTCAGTCTCCACTGAATTCCAAGTCAAGGCTCCACTGACTAGAACCCAGCCAACCCAAAGAGAAAGGACGAGTGGATTTTGACTCATTAAGACACAACACGTGCTGAATGAGTAGAAATGATGAATTACACAGAAAACATAATTAAGAACTCCAGAAACTGACATGAACCTACATGGGTAGCAGAATGAAAGCTACAGGAAAGGACTTCAGTACAGCTACACTTTTATTATCTTCTGTCTTGTCTCTATATTAGACATTTAACTAGAGATATCACAGGAATACAGAGCTCATTAAATAACCAATGTCTTGTGGAAGGGTCAGTTTAGACTATCTTGCCCTCATTCTTCTTTTCCTAATTCTTATCTCCTCAAGATATATGGAAGAAGAATCCAAAGAGATTTGATGTGGTAAAAAAGTTCAAGCTTTCCCTTCTCTTTAGGGAGAGAAGCTCTGACAACATATATTTCATTTCTTTAGAAGGGAATAGTTCAGCACCAGAACATCCCAACATCCAGTAAATCCAACTGCTGTGGTCATGAAAGTTTCTGCAGATTGAGACTTGTTACTTTAATTAATTCCATCACAGTTAAAGGAAAGGGAAAACTTATATTTACAGCATAAGAATTAAGGGAATTACAAAGACTAGACTGGATTAATTCACCCCAAAGAATACTAGGTCATACAATGAATCGGTGGTTCTCTTAGCTAAAGTTCCTTTACCTCTGAGGTATCCAGCTTATACTCTCTGAATTTCTTATAAGTCAATTCTGCTTCGACATTAATATGCTTACTTCTCTTTGCAAGTTGACACCATCTTCTATGTGCAATAAAAAATGATGAATAAGCTCTCCAAACACTGGCAAATTAGTCCCAATTAAATAAAAAATATCTTGGAGCCTCTCTTCAGGATGTATTCTGAAATGCCATGAGCCCCTCTATGGATGAAGTGTCACTGCGTGACAGCATAAGACAGTTGGACACAGAAAAATGTTTTCCAAATGCCTAGAAACACTTTCAGTTGGGATGTATTCATAGAAGTGTGTATGAGGTATGACAAGTTGGAAGTGTGAAAAGTGGTGCTGAACGATTCTGTGCTGTTGAGGGGAGCAGTCTTTCCATAAACTCTGAGGACACATGAAGAAGATTTAGGATCCAGTGAAATTTTCCTCTTCCCTACCAACATTTGTTATTCCCTATAAGTTTTTATTAGAAACGCACTCACAGTTCATCTGAAAAACAACTGCTTCTCAAGTTTTCCTGTATTTCATACTATGCCACGTGTGCTGCTTCCCATTAAATGTGGTGATGAAAACAACAAAAAAGTTAAATAGATTTTCATTAAAGAGTACTAAACTGAATTTCTGAAGTTTGTAGTTAAATTAATGTTTTTTTCTCAAGGCTATCAGCTCTGATAACTTTTTTGAGCTAAGGACCATGCTTGTTCATGGACAAGCCCCATTCAGGCTTGTTTTCTAGGTGGAATTCTGGCACTGAATTACAACTTTTATCCATATAATCTTTTGACATTTTCTGACAGTATGCATATTGGTATGCACACTGTGTTCATTAGCTAACACAAAGCTGTATATTAGCAAACAGTTTGTGATTTGAAACCTCTGTAACCTTGCATACTGCACAGTTATTTACACTTGTGAGAAATTAACGTAATATAACTCTTTTATTTTTTGATATTTCACAGAAATACATGGCAAGTAGTACAATAGTGTATTAAACTAAGATTATGATGTAGTTGTAATCACATCAAAGATCTTCTAAAGGAACCATCTTAAAGAGGCACAAAAAAGAAGGACTAACACATTTAATCCAGATTTGAAAGTCTTTTTATATTGATCTTTTCCCTCTAGTGAAATTCTTGAATTGTCTATTGTACTTGGATAGAATAGATTCCAGCCAATTTTTATCAGAAAACTACTGACAAAAACACTTTCCTTCTAACTTCTGGCTACAAGGTTTATAATTTCAACAACATTTTAGTCATCAGTTTCTAGAAGCGAGGATAGTCTATGCCAGTCTGTCTGGATTAGGTTAAAGGGGTTTAACTTTCCTACTACAAAGTTCTGTTAAGTGGGAAAAATTGTTTAGGACAATAAATGCAAAAATACAGGCTACTCTATTTGGGTAGGGTTTTTGTCTATCAACTGCGTTGGAATTGCAGACATATTTTTATATTAAATATCCCCAAGTTTTTATTAATTTATTCCTTCAATTGTTCAGTCAGCTGTCCCAGATGTGTCCCCTCCTAACACCTTGTGCATCTCAAATGCACTCACTGGTGTGAGAAGCAGAAACAGCCTTGACTCAGCAGTAACTAAAACATCCTTGTGTTATCATATAGTTTTGATCACAAATTCAAAACATAGCCCTATACTAACTAACTGCTATGAAGAAAACTAAGCCTATCCATCCAAAACCAGTACTATAGTAAAACCAGTAATATATCCGTATAAAATTAAAACCAGTTTATGGTCTGTTCCTGAAGCCAGACTGTGGTGAGTGAGGTTGACTGGATTTCAGGTGCCAAAAAAGCTGCTCTATCAATCCTCCTCCTCAGTTGGACAGGGAAGAGAAAATATAACGAAAGGCTTGTAAGTCAAGATAAGGACAGGGACATCACTCACCAACTACAGGCAAAACAAACTCAGCTTGGGGAAATTAATTTAATTCATTGTCCATCAAATCAGAGCAAGATAATGAGAAATAAAACCAAATCTTAAAATAGCTTTCCCCCGCCTCTCCCTTCTTACTTTGAGCCCCCTCCCTGGGCTCAATTTCACTCCCAATTTCTCCACCTCCTACCCCAAGTGGTGTAGGAGGATGGGGATTGGGGATTGCTGTCGGTTCATCACACGTTGTATCTACCAGTCCTTCCCTCTCACTCTCTTCCCTTTCTCCAGTGTGAGGTCCCACCCATGCAAGACAGCCATTCACAAACTTCTCCAGTGAAAGTCCTGTGCTCCAATGTGGGTCCTTTCCATGGGGTATAGTCCTTCAGAAATGGGCTGCTCCAGCATGGCTCCTCTCTCCATAGTGTCCACAGGTCCTGCCATGAGCCTGCTCCAGCACAGGCTTCCCGTGGGAGTCACAACCTTCTTCAGACATATCCACCTGCTCTGGTGTGGGTTCCACCAAAGGCTGCAGTTGGACATCTTCTTCTTCCATCATTAACTTTCATATGCCACAGGGGGACAGCCTGCCTCACCATGGTCTTCAGAGGAATCTCTGCTCCACAGCCTTCTTCCCCTCCTTCTTTTCAAGACACACTGGTATATGTAGAGCTATTTCTCTCACATATTCTCACTCTTCTGACTGCTGTACACCAATTTCCCTCTCTCTTCTTAAATATTTTATCCCAGAGGCACGACCACTGTTGCTGATGGGCTCAGACTTGGCGAGTTGCAGTTCTGTCTTGTAGCTGTCTGTCATTGGCTCAATTGAACATAGGGGAAGCTTCTGGCATCTTCTCACAGAAGCCAGCCTGGTAGACCCCTTGCTACCAAAATCTTGCCATGCAAACCCAATACACAGGCTTTTGTTTAATCACACTTCTTTGGTGTCAGCAAAAACTGTACTAGAATGAAACTTCATTATTGTACCTAAAGACCAAGTTTGTACCTTGATGTCTTCAATATTCATGCATATTGAGTACTTTGTGTGTCAAAATCAGAATTTTAGGGTATTTGCATATAGCTGTTAAGATCTAAAGCAGTGTAAAAGCTACTTTATACAGAGAGACTAAAAGGACTGAATATTTAATTTATCCAAGGGAAGGCTAAGGCTTGATCACAGTCAAGACATGCAGAAAGAAAGATTTCTGATAGCAGAGAACTGTTTAATTTTCCCCTAGAAGACATAACAATTTTCAGTGTCAATAGGGTCAAGGAAGCTCATTCAGATGATGAAAAAAGATATGCAGTTTTGGCAGTATTTGTAATTAATTGGTAGGACAATATGCCTTCTGATGTAATAGCTTCTCTTGTTACTAAAAAATCCCCAAACTCGGACTTCCTTTTTCTAAAACAAGTGCTCTCAGTCCACCAGAAGTTACAGTTTCATGGAGAAATCACTTGGCAATTCAGTCTTTCCAATTGAGGAGGACATACTGCCAAAGCACATCTTTATACCAGTGCTCCATTACTGACCAATGTAATTCACAGCAGCCGTGTGGGTGCTCTGATAGACACTGCAAGATATAGTGGCCCTCAGCTGCCAAGGCTAGTGAAATGCTTACCTAGACTAGGTATCAGGGGCTAAGTAATTAAAAATAGTCAGCTTCCTTTGGCTTGATGAATTAAATCATTCAGAAAAAAATGAGAAGTTCAGAGCTGCGAATACGTTTTTACTAAGGGACTCATTTTTGCTGTCCTCCACATGGGATGGTATCTTGCTGCTTCATCAAGATTCAGTAAAACTGACAGAAAACTCTCAGTCATTTCATCACCGGAAGTACTGATTTCTCCTCTGCAAAGCAGCATTCATGGAAGTATTATTTACCACAGGAATTACTTTGGGGAATAATTGTAATAATGGCATGAGATGTGGCCAAGGGAATACTATAACTAGATAGGCAGAATAATTTTATACTCAAAAATCCCAAATAATTATGACTAATGAATGGTAAATGTAAGCAAAATTGGACCTGTTCCTCCACTTGCTTGTAATTATCTGTGGCAAAGCAAGCACAAAAGTGCTTTTCATCTTTGCATGTTTTAGATTTCCGGAGGTTAAAAACCACAGAAGACAATAGGGGTTTATGGAATATTGCCCTATCACATGGAGAGCAGAATACACACTTCTGAATGGCTAACACATTTCTACCAGAGTTCAAGAATATTTATGGATGAAAAAATCTGCTGGCTTTGCAAGCTTTTTGAAAGACTGTTTTTCAAAAGTCTTGATGATATTTTCTGTTTATGCAACAGGTGTCAAACTTAATTAGGCCTTCAACACATATGTAGAAACTACATCACTGCACTAACTTTTAGTGCCTGCATCTTCAATCTTCCCTATTCAGAAATGAAGCAGAAAGCAAGTTAGACTTCATTTACTCTGCATGAAAGAAAGACCAAGGATGCCCAACACACAGAGGTTGAAACTTTTCTTGAGAAAGGAATAAAGCACTGGAACATATTCCATTTCTGTTATTGAAGCTGGACCTAAAGTGTTCAAGGTTTGAAAGCAGAGCAAACAAGACTAGTCTTAGTTTTGCAGCTCAGTCATACTAAAGCTTTTCTGATATATGGAAATCCTGACTCCAGTCTTTTCCTCTTGAATATGAACAAAATCTACCCTAAACTGTTACTAGGTAAAAACTTTGCTAATATCAGGGTGAACTGTAATGTCCAGTCTCATACGTGTGTCCTAATCTTCTGGAATAACTACAGCTGTCAGTATTTGAATCTGCTAATGACAGAACTGTCATTGTCTGACTTCTCCCAGGCAGTGAAGAGCACAGAAATAAGAGCAAATGATCAACATACTTATAGCTTCATTTATAATCACTGCAGAGTTTCAGAATCTTGACTGTACTTAGCCTGGGGTAAAGTTCATACAGTTGATGAGTCTGCATCATCTATCCCCTGTGGTCGAACAAATTAAATCTAAGTTTTATCTAGATGACCCAACTATCTGTTCTGTTTCACTACCAAATTAATTACATTTTTATACAACCAAAGACAATAATATTCCACTCAAATTAATGAGAATGGTCAGGAATAAAGTCTACTTCATGCTGTATAATTTCAAGAGACATCCTTATTATAGAAACCAAATTAGTAAATTCATAATTTTAAAGTGTTTTACATGTTAAAAGAACCCTATAAGAACACATCATTCTTATTCACCTTATTATTAAATTATTATACCAAGAAGAGTCCTTCAAAGATGCATCCTCTTTTAATATATTCATAGTCGAACCCTGTCCTCACTGCACTGAATAACTTCATACTACTGAAGACTTTTTCACTTGACCATTGTTGAGGGAGTCTGTAAGAATGTGAATGACTATCTAATAAAATGGCAGATGTAAAATAATCTACATGGGGAAACCAATGAAGGGCATTGAGTTGTCTGTATTACCCAGAGGAAGGTCTTGGTTTTATGACAGACAGTTCTAATGCTCAGTGACTGAAAAAAAAGAAAACAAGTGTCAGAAAGTAATAAAGAAATAGAGGATGAAACAGGAGATGTCATTATGCTGTTGTGTAAGTTTATGTTTCTCTTACATTTTGAATACTCTGTACAACTCTAATGTCCTCATCTTAAAATGATACAGATTTGGAGAAAGTTCAAGAAAGAATAAAGCATCTGATCAAATGTGTGTAAATGTTTCCATACAAGTAATGATTTCACAAGGTGGAACTCTGGGATATCATAAACATCCACAAAATAATGAATATCATAGAGACTTTAACAGGGATTAGACATTCATGTTTTATTCCTACTTACTATCAAATAAAGCTAATGGGAGATAAGTTCAGAACTGAAGATGGATTGCCTTTCTTTTTTACTCAATAAGTAGTACGTTAATGAAACTTTTTGTCAAAAAATGTGGTAAACTGTAGAAAATTAAATAGGTGCAAAAATTGGTTAGATAGTTCTGTGAAAGAAAAGTTGATTAAGCATTACTAAATAGGAAGAGTACATCTGATTCAAGATAATTCCTAAAATAAAAAAAAAAATAGGGACAGAAGAATAATTCAGGAAATTTTTTATATGCTTGTTCTATTCTTCTTTCTGTAGTGTCTACTTACTTGAAATGCTACGGAAAATATACTGGGTGTGTACTTTTGATCTGACTTAACATCATGAGTCTCATATTCTGTTAATTAATTTCTTGACCAGTGTCAGATATACCTTGATTTGGCCAATATCGCTTTCTGTGAATAGGATTCTGTGATCAGTGAAGTGCATAAATTATGCATGATTCTTCCTGAGGGGGAGAAGTCCCTGGTATCCAGGAACAGGACATGTAGGAATGGTTTAAAACTGTCAGGGGAGGTTCAGGTGTGCAAATAGGAAACAGTTATTTACTGAGAGGGTAGTCAAATACTGGAACAGGCTTCCTAGAAAGGAGGTTGGTGTCCAATGCCTCTCTGTGTTCAAAAAGCATTTGAACAATGTACTAAATAACATGCTTTAGCTTTTGATCAGCCCTAAAGTGGCCAGGCAGCTGGGCTAGATGATTGTTGTAGATCCCTTCCAGCTGAAATAGTCTGTTCTATTTTATTCTAAATCTAATTAAAGGACCTCCAATTAGAAAAGCTGTAAAATACTTATCATCAATTTACCTGTCACATATGTAAGAAAATCCTGTATATAATGTGGGAAACATTTTTGTGTCATTTTGAAAAGCAACGACACTAATTAATTTCACCCCCATCAAGCTTACAAAGGAGAATGAAGAACAATGCAGTGACAGTTGAATAGTGAGCACTCCCACTCACTTCTTTCTCTTGAGAAAAAATTAAAACATTTAGACTGTAGCAGCTTCATCCCAGTTTAACTTAAATGGTCCTAACAGATGAGTAAAACAATTAATGAAATTCATTAAAACAAAACTATTTCCTGGTACTACATGTAACACAAAAGCCAGTTTTCCTAGGTTTATTCTGTGTGTTATAGAGCTTTTTGAATAGATTGAATGAACGGTTGAAGAATTATTTTGGTTTGTGACAGCAATCAAAGCATCGTAGGTAAAGTTGAGCACAATGAGACAGTTTTTAATCGCAGTTAAATTAGCATACAGCTAGACTAGCTGCTTTGATTTTTTTACTATTATACATCAAAATCTGTCTCAGTAGGTTGATCTTCTCTAAAGAAGATAAATAACTTTAAAAAAATCTTGCTCTCTCAGCTCTATTCTCACTAAAGTTAGCCTGAGTATCTTCCGCCTTTTCCAAAATATTACAGTCTCTTCTTCAGTATTTGAGTCAGATCAAACCATACCCAAAAGACCAACATACCAATCGCCATTCAGCTGCTGTAATGTTTTTCACTCTGCAGTAAGATTACTTTATCACCAGGAGATTTCCTGCTACCTCTATCAAAAAGTTGATGTTCTTGAGGAATCTTTTGTATGTTTAGATCAGTTGACAGTGACTACAGAAGAATCAACAAAGGCAAGTGTCAGAAGAGCTATCTAGCAGCATTATGCAAAGTTACAAATGAAATAACCCAGGTCATACTGAAGGGATTGTGATTCTCAAGGAGTGCTGATGGATTTGAAGGTTTTAGTTAAAGAGCTGCTATTTGTATTTCACAATTCCTCTTGGTTTTTTGTTGGTTTTGTGGTTGTTTTTTTTTTTTTAATTGTTATTCTGCAAATTTGTCTAATGTTAAGTTATATGCAAGTTGTAGACAGCAAGGTGACCTATGTGGCCATCTTCTGATTTACATTTTATAAATAAAGGATGTAATCTTCAATATGAAGGGTATATTGTATCATATTTTCCATTCTTAATATTTTTTCTCCAATGATTCCTGTAAAAAGAACAAGTCCCATCACCTCTTATCAGCCTCACACATATTTCTTACTTTAGGCATTCTTTTCAGAAAGTTGTTCCTTGATTCTCTGTTAAAAGTAGACCCAAGCAGATGGACAGTTTCCTAAATAAACAGAGTAATTTAGATTTTAGCAGGTGTATCTTGCACTCGCTAGATGGAGATTACTAGCAGAGTTAGAGAAACTCAGGCAATGACTGCACATTATGTCTGTGACCAGTGTTCAGGATTACTTAGTTTAGAGTTTCATACATATGGATGTTTAAAACTACTGAAGTTATTGAGTGGAGTAGTGATGTGTTGGGGTTTTTTTAAGTAGTAGACACAGTGTCAGTGTTAAACAATGCCTATTCTTACTCATGTAAGGAAAACAACCTAACTGCACATTTTAATAGCAAACATATTATAGGTAAATTAATGCTAAATATCAAGTAGAAAACAAAGTATGCGTCTTTACTGAATCTATATTTTTGTTAGGTTTCACCTAGTTTTATTTTTTACAACTTAAAATATATCGTATAAGGAAAGACACATTACTTATTAGAACACACTTTTAATGGAAAAATAAGACGGTTTTCTCTCAGTCATTAATAGACAAAAGTGTTTTACTGAGTTGTGAAGACACAAACATGATAATGTGAAGAGTGTTCTGACTCTACAAGACAAAAAGCAACCTAAACTTATTAGGCAAAGACCAATTTTTCATTAAGACTTAAATAATTATTTTCCCCAAATTTACAGAAATTTCAATATAGATTTCTTTAAAAAAGTCCTTTCCTAGAAAATATGTTTTTTTAGTGTTAGCTTTTATTTTACTGACTTGAATTTTTTGCCCTCTTTAAGTAGGTTCATTTAAAGTAATTTTTCTGTTTCTGTTACCACAAGGCCTGGATTCTTACTAAACTAAAGCAACTCTCATATTTTCACAGTGCTTGACAGAACCTTTGGAAATGTGTTGTTTCTGTTAAGTATTAACCATAGAGATTAATGAGATTAGTGAAGTAAACAAAGTGATATGTCAAAAATAACCTTACATATAGATGGCTGATTTGAACCAGTTCTCTCCTGTTGTGCTGTGATGTAGAATCTCCATTAAGATTTTAGTTAAGGTGAAGCTGGATAATATGAATACATCAGTTGGCACTATCAAAGGGAACTTCTTAAAATTACTGGCTCTTGAGCATCCCTGAACCTCTATTTGTAAGGATCAGACCAGGGAGCTGGCAAAAAATAGCTATATTTCTGTCTAGGAAAGCTTTTTCTGGTTAGTAAATTCACCTATGCCAATGAGTGCCATAGTCATCATAAAGAATGGGACAAACACAAAGGATTGGAAAGTTAGATTGCCATTCTTGGGAGCAGTGCACTTTCAAATCGTCTCAACTACATAATAGAACAGCATCTTTAGGATTTATACTTGAAAGAAAAGTAATTTTTTTGAAGAGTCTAAATATACTTGTTAATAGAACAGAAATAGTAATTTTATTCTATAAAATAGTTAATTTTATATATGCATAGCATTTAGAAAACTTTTGAAGCACAGAAGGTGCTTTTCAGCATGAGTGTGTTAGTTTGGAAATTCACATATCACTTTAGTTATACAAGCATGAAGTTATTGAACAGTGCAGTTACTTCCTTCAGCAATGAGTAATCTCTGCTGCTGATAACATTCTCTGAACATGGACAGATATGAGAGCTGCAAGGCAGAAAAGATAGTGAAGCTGTTTGGCTACCAACTAATTTCCATTTTAAATATAATGTAAAGAATACGAAGAATCATACTGTACTTTGTACATTGACAATCAAATCCCAATATAGGCAAAGTTCATACAAAGAGCCAATTATACTGTACAGTAATGTGTAGAGATGGCTTCATCAGAGGATATGGACATTACAAATAGACTTCCAGGCTTGGGTTTGTTTTTTTCTTTTTAAATTACTTTTGTTGTATTTTCTTTAGTCTTAAAATCTCACTGGAGCTTCTATTATGAGAAGTCAATTAGTACCAGTTACACTGCATAGCAGATAAAATCGTAAGATATTATTCAAAGCTCATTATATACAGAAACATCTCTTCCTTTCTTCATATCTGAAAAACTGTTAGTTTGTATCTGTCTGTTTACAAACACCTTTGTATTTTAAAAAATTTGTTTCTTCTGTCACTGTAGCTAAATTTTACACTATAACTACAGAGTATTACAAAATCTAGACCCCAAAATGAAATGCCATTGAGCTTTATATGCATACGCTTGATTGTTTATTTATAGTCAGAAATTCTTTGTGACTTTCCAAAGGTATAAGAGCAATGCCTCTTCCAAGGTGATTCACAAGGGACTGCTGGGACACAGTATTTTGAAGCTTATCATGACACTGACATAAATCTGAGGCCAGAAGATGGTGGCCACTTGTTACTCTTATGATTCTAAGCTATTTTACCTAGGTAAGAGTCAAGACGTAAGTGGGTGAGATATTAGATATACTAAACAGCTATCCTCACCATGTTCTTCTCATAGTATATATATCAAATTAAAACAAATAAGTAAATCAAGTAGCTTCTGAAATACATAATGTAAAATAAATGAAGAGTCAGTCCTCTCAATAACTTACTAGAAATTTTTTTGTCTTATTTTTGAAAGATTTTCTAGTAATATTGTCTCAAGTAAAACAATACCACACTATTTGCAGTTTGAGATTTTCAGTTGTTTTACCATCCATTCAAAATATTCACAGCTTGATATAGTTCTACATTTTGTTAAGGACCTTGAAGTGTGATGTCTCTCTTCCTCTCCTATTTCAAAAGATCAAATTTGTTCTCAAAAAGCAGCTGGTGAACTATCAATAATTTTCTTCATGTGCTTGAAAGTGATTGAATCAACATAATCACACGTTACAAATGAACAGGTGCTGGAAATATGGCTTCAGACATCTCAGAAAAAGATCAAACCAGCTGAGTAAGCTCAGTTATAAAAAGTAACTATTTCAGTATTCTACCAGTTTTAAAATACTGGGACATTATGAAAACTGTTTTATTAAAGGCATGAAGAACTGGTTACCCTCAATTAAGCTCTTTATAAATCTCCCAACATACAGTATTCAGAGAAGACTAGTGGTTTTGTCCCAATTAGCCACAGTCCTGAGAAATGGTGTTGAGAGAAAATTCAAGGTATGTGGTTTATGAAGTCCCTTTTTAAAGTCATTTTCTCTATCTCTATGCCTTTGTTTTAATGCAAACCTACTATTACTATGACTTTTAAAATATTTTTACAAGGGTACGAAAAGCTATCCTTGGGGCTTCTTATTTCTGTTTATTTTTTAACACTGAGGTTACAAGATAATAGCACTTGGTTTCTCCTCTCCTTTAAGAGCAAGGTTCAGTATTCCTCTGCAAATCACACTTCCCTGATATGAGCAGTAGTATTGGAGTATGAGATTTGTTACCATACCAGTACAGACAATGACTGTTAAACTGACCTTTCTGTCAACACTATTAAGACTTTTACACAATACATTTGCAAAGTGCCTAAGACTTAGAGAAAACAGTAAAGGCAAAACATGTTTATCTTACTCTACCAGCAAAGCTGTATCTCTATAAACTCTCTCACTTGAGGTAATGTGATGAATAAGACATGTGAACAGATGCTATATACATGCTCTCTGGGATAAGCTTTAAACCATTTCTGTGCTCATGGTGATAGTTATCCCAGAAGAACCAGTAAAAAGACTTTTTCAGCTACCCTGATCTGTTCTCATTTCCTAGGCAAGTTTGGACAAAAATACATTTCTTTTTTTTGCCTAATACAAGAAGATTTATCTGTGCCTTCATTACAGTGTGTGAAGCTAATCAATACATGACAAGTATTATCATACATCACTTTTAATTTGATGAGTGGACACGTGTATATGTGATAAATATATTTAATTCTTGCTTTGCTTCTAGCATAAATTTGTATAAAGTAAGCACTGACTTCTGATATAATTTCTGTGACTCTACAATCAAGGTCTTACTTTATTTTATTTCTTTTCCTATGTACTTTCCATTTAAAGTCCATAACTTCTTATTCTCTCCTAAATCCAGGTTCAAGTGGAGATGAGCCTCTATATTCACCACAAAACTATCCCAACTTCCTATACAGTGCATCTGTGCAAAAAACTTTCTTTCACTGAAACCCAAATTTAAGAGTGCAGAAATAAAATTACTTTTCCTAAGTCACAGTAACAGTTGAAAAACTCATTTCTACATGACCAGGATATGTAAGATTGTGTTCCATACATGAAGTAGGACAATGTCATTGACTTGATGCAGGAACTTGATAATTCAGGTTAGGATATGTATATGACGCACTGTTTTGCTCTTAAATATTTCATTAGACCTCTATCCCTGTCTCTACAGCTAATTTTGGTATTGCTAAAAAATAGTCTGCAATTTTCTGTGTTCAAGATTCATGTACAAAGTGTCAAACATTTAACTCCTTCAAGAGACTTTGTTGTCTCAATATTCAGTGTGATGAGATACAGACTCCAAGAAAGTTGTAGGGTTTGTGTTCTATGGTGAAACTTGTGTAATTCTTATAGGCTGTAACATATTTGGGAGTAGAGTGAGGTTCATAAGCTTAATTTATTCTTTAGAGTCTTTCATACTCTTGAGTCTTATCAAAAGCAGAACTTGCTTTCAGTTTTGGCTCATTTATCGAAGGGATTCTAGACAAGACTTTGTTACACCCTAGGTGTTTGGCCCTGATGGCTTTTATTTCAGAAAGTTGAAAATGCAAGCCTTTATATCTTCTTTAAGTGAAACTATGCTATTGATATTTATAAAAAAAAAAAAAAAGAAGAATAAAAAATGTTATAACTTTAAATAGGAAAAAATAAATATTTTCTTGTGAAAAGTACCTTCTGTGTCCTCTTTTGCATCTGTATTATTACATTACAGAACCAAAATGTTTCCTATCAATTTCCTAATGTCCTATTGGTCATGTGATTTTCTGAAAAAAATCCCTTAAACACTGTTGTGCATAATGTAGAAAAGCCCTGAATTTTCCCTGCCAAGGAGGGAGAATGTGATTTACAGTATCTTCCAATCTCTAATATGTTAGTAAGTCAAAATGTTTGTATTTGGAACAAATCTATTACTTTTTGTTTTTTCTCCTCAGTGGCATTAAGATTAATTTCCAGTGATCCCCCACCATGACATCTGCAAATCCCATGCTACCAACAGGATGCTCCAGTCCTTTGTTCCAGAACCACGTATTCCAGGAACAATCTGCCTGTGTACTGATTAACACTATATAGAGTATGAGGTCCTAGAAGAGAAAGGACAGGTATAAAATATATCTCCTGTGTAATCCCATGCTCTTTCACTATAAGCAGCCTCCAGCAGAAGCTCCTTCTTTACATGGTCCAAAGCATATAGGAAAGTTTATCATAAGAAAGCGTACATGCACATAGAAAAATATATGTTTGCTCCATTATTCAGAATCCTGCCTTACGTGCAGCTACCAGTGAATATGTAGTTATGAATATGAGTAAAGGATACAGTGATACTTTCCCAGAATACTTTCCAAGATTCCAGCAGTTTGTGATGCAATGTTTGTACCTCAGCTAAAGTTGATGACTTTGCTTCTAGAAGCTTTTGATGGATGTTTTATCAATATGTTCAGCTGTTTCTGGACTTATACAAACATTAAAAAATTGTCTTTTGACAAATAATTATTTTCTCATAATCTTTGTGAAGAATAAATACTTCTTTTATATTTCTTCTGCCCTCAATTTTTTTTTCTATCTTGAGGCCTGATGGTGGTTTAAAATGATGTGGTTAAAAAGCAGATTTGTTCAGAGGAGCTGGAAGTCCTTCAAGAGGATTAGTTCAAGACAAAACAATAATAATAATAGCAAAACAGAAATTATAGTTGCACACTGAATATTTCATTTGTTAAGAAATCCTTAAATTTCAAGGATGAGTAAATGCCTAACAAGAGACACATATGGTAAGACAATATTAATTAATTTTCTCAACTTTCATTAACTGATATTATGAAGGATAATATTGGTATACCCTAAATTATTCCAAAATACAATATGAATCTGAATGAATTCCTTTCACGGAAGAATGAAGCCAAACTACTTTGATGGTCAAATGGGAGCTAGTTCTGTCATCGATATGGCAATCTCAGTGAAAAGTATCTATATTACTAAACACTGGAATCATCCCAGTTATTGTCATCCACTTATTTTTTTTTTAAAACAAGCCAATCACAAAAACATAAAAATACTCCTTCAAAACCACAGGAAGGGGGAGCCCCTGTTAGAGTTTATGAGAGAAGCTGAGCTTTCCTCTACTTTTATCAGAAAAAGCTAGCAAAATAGTTTCTCTATCTCTATTTTTGTCTCCTTCCACATCTCCCAGCTCATCCCATCCTATTTCACCTATCCTCTACTCCTTGTGTATATCTGTTTCTAGATTTTTCACCTGAAGAGAAGTCCAAAAGTCCAACTGTTTCCAAAAGCTTTGTTTTTAATGCCTAGAAACACACCACTCCCAAGAATAACTTACAAATGTTTGGCTGCATAATAACATCTCTAAAATACCACTTTGTGGAAGGCCATCTAAAATTGTTCTCAGAAATTTGGCACAGTTGTCAGTATGAGGGAATTCTGAAGATATTAAAAAACACCAGGAGCTGCCAAGAATTTCTGTAGCCTTTATTATTTCTTTTTCTGTTCATTCATTATTGATACATAAGGAATAATAGTCCCAAGTGAAAACGGACATTAGCGACTGCCTCCAAAGAAAACCCTTCTTAAATTAATCTAGTTCTCTTGAGTATACTGTTTGTGACAGTTTTTATAACAGCCTAAGGGAACTCTTCAGTATTTGCTTCAGCCAGCTGAGTCATATTTTGCTTTAACATTGCATTATTTATTTTTCTACAACAGTGCACCATGTGTCATACTTCAAAGATAGCCAGCATATAGAAATGGTCTCCTGAAGATGAAAGCTAAGATAAAAGTACATAAATATACACAGTATACTATTTCCATTATCACATACATTTTCAGTCTTAATTATCTTCTTATTTCTCCCTCATTTCACCCCTGATTCCCCCCTTAATATCCGACCTCCCTGACAGCTGGTTTCCTAATGGTGGAGCTGTTCTGAGCATATATAAAGTGGTTTCCCTGGAAACAGAAACTATGATATAGTATGTAAAAGATTTTAAAGCATTTCTATTTCTGCTTACTTCCTGCCAGCAGTTTTCATATCTTTTTAGAAAAATGGAAGCACTAACATTTTTTTCTGATTAATTGTAACAGTCTTTAAAATCATAAAATACAGTTATTCCTTTTCCCTACTGCAGCCCACAAGATGTTTATTCCTTCTGTTGTTATATGAAGTTGTGGTGGGTTAACCTTGGCTGAGCGCCAGGTGCCCACTAAGCCGCTCTATCACCCCTTTCCCCCTTTTCTTCTCCCTCCTCAGCAGAGCAAAAAGGAGAAGGAAAATAAGATGGACAAAAAAACCTTTTGTGGGTAAAACAAAAGCAGTTTAGTAATAACAGAAGCAGCACCAAGCAAATCCACACATGGAAGCAAAGGAAAAAAAAGATTTATTCTCTACTTCCCATCAGCAGCCGATGTCTGGCCCCTCCCTGGGAAGCAGGGCTCCATGACAGATAGCGGTTGCTCTGGAGGACAATGGAACGGCCCCCCTTTTCTCGTCCTCCTCCTTTTCCCTAGCTTTATAGTTGAGCTGACGTCACATGGTATGGAATATTTATAAACATTAATGAGGTCACCCCTCAGTCTCCTCCAAGCTAAAGAGACCTAGCTTGCTCAGCCTTTCCTCATAAGGGAGGTGTTCCACTCCCTTAATCATCTTTGTAGCTTTGTGCTGGACTCTTTCAAGCAGTTCCATGTCATTCTTGAACTGAGGGGCCCAGAACTGGACACAATACTCCAGATGTGGTCTCACAAGGGCAGAGTAGAAGGGGAGGAGAACCTCTCTCAACCTACTAATCACACCCCTTCGAATACACCCCAGAATGCCATTGGCCTTCTTGGCCACAAGGGCACATTGCTGGCTCATGGTCATCCTACTGTCCACCTAAATAGTAGATTTTTTTTTCTAAATGCAGAATTGATTAAGTTTTCATTTTAAAACCTCTCTTGTTCTCACAATCTTACAATTTTTGACTTCAAGAAATAATAGATTTAGATAAAATAGCTAGATTATTTCTGTTATTTCTTCTCTAGTTATCAGAGTGTGTTATAAGCACATCTATCCATCCATGACTGCTAAAATAAAATACAAAAATAGGGGCATAAAGATTAGTTTTGGTATGCTTCAACAGAATTCTTGGGCATCTCTTAAAGGATTCTTAAATCATATATTAGATGTCAATCAGTAACGGTGCAGGCTGCAGGTCCCAGATAGTCAAAGAGATAATTCATAGTCCACCTCAAAACTAATAAGGAAAACAATTGTGAAATAACACTTGAGTGTACTACTGTTGTCCATTTTAGAGAGATTTTGAAACAGGATCCCTTTTGACAGGACATACTTAGTGTTGCTAGCTTGTATGAATTGAACTGCTTTTAAATGCTTTTTTAGGAATTGGATTTTGAGCTGACATTTTCTTCGTCATAGTGAAAACAAAGGATAAGCAAGCAAAAGGTCACATTTGAGACTCAGGTAAGAAAGCCAACTTTTTTGTGTGTGTAGTGGGTCTGGCTGAGCTGTTTTTTTCCCCACAGCAGCAGTGGTTTTTGTGCTGGGAGCTAGAAGGGTGTTGATAACACGCCCGTGTTGTGACTGCTCCTGAGCAGGGCTCGCACAGCACCAAGGCCCTTCCCAACATTCACCCCCCCCCCCCAGGGGGATGGGGTGGGCAAGATCTTGGGAGGGGACACAACCAGGACAGCTG
>JAVSBS010013866.1:26932-37931 GCA_033124195.1 Coracias cyanogaster | reverse complement strand
AGGAGGGGAAGGAAAGGGGGGGTGATAGAGAGGCTTGGTGGGCACCTGGCGCTCAGCCAAGGTTGACCCACCACAGTCTGTCTAGTATACATTTTTTTGTGTGCAATCTACTATGGTAACTTGAATTTCACATCACAGTGAACGTCAGAGCCATCACTTAGACTAAAACCTCGAGAGAAACCTTGTACAGGGAATGTTTTGCTTTATTTTATTTTATTTTGTTTTGTTGGTTTTGTGTTAAGTTGCCAAAATGTAAAGACAGACATATAATGGACAGACAAACAGAAGCAGTGACTGAACTCAGAGAGACAGCAATGATTAGTGAAGACTACCTTCCCAGTAACTGAAAGAACTGCCAAGTCTCTCCACTAAACAAACAGATGAAGTTACGGCAAGACTGCATACACTGTTGTCATGAAAATGTATTCAAAGCTGGGTCAAGGAATCTGTAAAGTGAAGAATCAAAATAAAGAAGGGAGGCTAAGCAATATTGGACTTCTCAGTATAAAAGAAAAAGCAAGGCAAAAGAATCAAATGAAAAAATTGGTCTGAAGAAAAGAAGGAATAGGAACTGTAAAGAGATGAGAGTATGGGAAAAGAAATATAATTCCAAATGAACTTATGTTAAACAGAAAGAATTACAGAAACTAAATTACATTCAACTGTACCAAAACTACTAGCGCTGTCTCCCTTGAAAGGAGACTGGTGTTAGTGAATGACATTAAGGCAGAAAGAAGGTTAATGAACTGAAACTAAACCTATGCTTTTTGTCTAATGCTGCCTCTAATACAGAAATTAATATGATCTCCTCCATATAGAAGGGAAGTGTTTGTTTCAGATTCTTTGACAAATGGTAATAACTAAAGATTTCATTAGAAAGGACTTTGACTACAAAGTTAAAATATAAATATTTCAAAAGCCAATCTCCATTTTTGCTATATTCATTCAAAGATGTAATCATATTTCTGATATGACAAAAAAAAGACTGAACAGTAACTGTACAGTGTTTAGCACCTGAATTATTCTCTTTGCATATTATTAGAATATAAATTCTCTGTTGACAGTTTTCAGTGCTGTAAGTACCCATATAAGCACACTTTGCTTTCAGTTTATTAAATCTTCAAAGATTGTCTACTATATTTTTCAGTCATAGCAGGAATTCTGGAAAGTGTGCCATTTTTCAGGGAGACATCCTAGTGTGATGAAGGGAAAAAAGATTTCTCAGGTTAAAGATTTCAAACTCATTTGTGTTTTGGACCATAGAGGTTACTATTTACCATCATAAGTTCTGTATTGATCACTGATTATAGGATGACAAATGAGTCTCACAACACAGTAATTCAGTTTTCAATTCTTTAAACACTCTAGTAGATATACCTATAGTGTTTTGCTCAAGGCAACCCTGAGGCAACCTTCAGTGTAAGTTTTCAATACTGCAGGGCTGCCTGTGGGGCATCAGGTGGAATCAGCAACTCATGGAACCTTGTCCAACTGTCCTCAGCTTGTTATCATAATTTTAGTATGATTAAAAGGCCACTAGTTTAATGGAGATATATGAGGTGTACCAAAATCTATCTAGCTAGACATTTCGAAAACAGACTTTCTTATAAGATATCCCAAAATTCTCTTCATGATCCAGCTGGAAACATCACCCATTCAGTTTAAGCAACAGTGGGCTGCAATTCAGCCCAAAATATGTCAGCAAAAGCTGATATATTACATGGGATTTAAGTAGTGAATAGACCTTGTCCCAAATCTCCATATATGAATAAATTTCACTGAATAAAGACTAAGAAGACTTATTTGTAAGAGAAAACAAGCTTATATATGGCTCTTTTCTTGGTAAATTTTTTTGCCAGTCAATCCCAATTTACTTTCAGCAGATCTGGTATTTTTGTGCTATAGAGTTCATGATATGCAGTTTTGTTTGGACTGTTTGTTGCTTATATTGAGACACTGGCAATCCCTGCCATAGGGTATTATTTCCTCTTCACGGCTGAGTGAATGAAATATGCTAAATTGTAGAATAACACAGAACCAATAATGAGCAAATAGTACTGATTTTCTGTTAAATAGAGATTTCTGCAAGAATGACTGAAAATTTCAGAAACAGAAAACTACTAATTTTTTTTGGCCAAGTATCAACTATTTAGTCATAACCAATAACATAGCCACAGAAATTACAATGCATTTCATTTTTACTGAGAAATGTATAACCTTTTTTTTCCTCTCTCTCTCTTTTCTTTTTTCTTTCTTTTTTAAGTCCCCTTTTAAATCCAGTTTCTTTTAAGAACTAGAGCAGAAAAAAGTGCAGTCAAAATAGTTATAATTTAATAATAATAATAATAGTAATAGTAATAAAAGGGAACCCTTGGTTTTGCTCCTGATGTTGGAACAGCTTTTACAGATGAAAGAATTTTTAAATTGATTCGAAGCTTCAACCATCAGTGATCATCTCTAGCTGAATGAAGCACTGAAGAGTGAGTGATTCAGAGAAGTTTGTGTCTCTAAAGGCTGTTAACTCTCCATAACAGACCAAATAAAATAATACCATAAGTTCTCATATGTATCCACATTACTCACAGCATGATAACTTTTTTATTCAAGGAAGGTAAATTTTCTCTTTTTTAAAAGTTAGAAAGGAAAATAAGTTTACCGCTATGCCTCTTTCAATATGAATACATGTGTACAGAAAACAGAACTCAGAGTTCTTCTGATACTGCACATTAGACTGAGTTAAAGAAAAATAGTTATTTTCCTGTAATTATACATCAGTTTTCTCAAGCCAAACCTTAGCTTAAAAAGAACATCCTATGTTTTATTGATGATAGAATGTATCCACATAATATATTTAATTTGTATCAAAAAATACAGCAGGTCACACAGATCAGTAACAGCAACCTACTTTTAAAATAACCTCCACTATTTATACATAGAGTAGTGTTACATATTGACACATTATATGCATAGCTGTCTTTTATTCAACAATTATCATCAAAAGCCTTGGTTTGTATGGAAAGGCAGTTATTTCTCAAAAAGTATTGATACCAGTTACAGTGTACCTAGAAGAGTGATTTCAACTGCCACTATGACTATTTTGGCATAATAATATGTAATCTGTAGCAGAAGAAGAAGGGCCACTGGACCACTAGAATGGATTATTTTCCTTTTATGTATTTTCTACTTAGTTAGGGCCAGAGGATGTCATAGAGATTTAAAGCCAGAATTTTGTATGCATCAAATCTTCTTTTCACTAATTTGAACTCTGTCATCTACAATGCCATCTACATGAGAGGTAAAGATTACATGTAAAATGACTTTCACAGCTTCTTACACCATGACAGTAAAGCACAGCACGTAGTCAGTAAAAACAGCCAGAATTTGAGATTATCAGAATCTTTATGATGAAGGGTCCTGTGGTGGTTTAGACTCCGCCAGGACCCAAGCACTACATGGCCACTGATCCCCCTACCTTTAGGCAGGAACAGGAGAGGGAGGAAAACACAAACCCTGTAGGTAGAGATAAGGAGGATTTACTACATCAATGCAAAAGCCACAGTCAGAACAATGACAGTGACAGTAACAGTGATAACAGTGTAGAAAACAAAAGATGTAAAGAGTGACAAAGAAAGTCTTGGACTGCCCAGTCCTGGCGCTGTGGGCATGACGTCAGCATGGTATCGAATAGCCAATTGGCTGGTTTGGGTGTCTATCCTGGCTGTGGCTCCCTCCCAACTCCTGGTGAAAAGTAACCCTATCCAAACTGAACCAGAACAGGCCAAAAACTTTTAGTCAGATGAGGAATGCAAGTAAAGACATCACAAATGTAATGAGAAAGGACAAAGAATTAGTGGTTGCACATTTAGGGTGGAAATAGAATGCCAAGCTGTTTCCACTGTTTGCGCTTATCTTTCTTCAATCCTGTTAACACCTGACCAAGGCTCTTCTGACTTCTGAGTACACTTGGCTTGTCTAGAAACTTGATAACTATTCTTCTAAATAGTATTAATTACAAAAAGAAGATGGAGGTTGTGAATAATTAATATAAATGTGAAGTATCACTAGTCCCAGATACAGCTGAGCCTCTATGTAAGGATGTGTTCATAGCCAGGTTCCTGCTAAATGTAATAGGTCCAATCTTCAGGACCTGGTTGAAATGATCTAATCCACTGTACAACTGATTACGAATCACAACTGTATTTTATAAAAAGCACCTAGGAGAAAAATCCAGTGCTATTTGATTATTTCAATTGTGTGAATCAGATCTTTGAAAAGCAGGGAATCAGTTTCTAAATGAAATGCCCAATCCCTGCAGTAGAATACATACTAAAATATAGTATGATTGCAAAAACATTTTAAGATTCCTTTGAGCAGAAGGATGAGCAATAAAACCATTTAACATTCTTTTGTCTTTGTGCTGGACTGGTGATATCGTAAGCCAACTCTTTTGTAAATTTTGTGAATGGTACCTTCCCTCTTAGGTGGTGTAGTACAAAACAAAGGTACCTAAAAACAGGTTTCAGTCGGCATGAAGAGTAAAATGAATACAAATCTGACTTTTTATATGTATTATTATTATAAGCTAGTAACCTCTTGTTAAACAACTTTATTTCCCTTAGCAATACTTTTGGCAGTACTCCTCTTTCATGCCTGTGTGGAAGTACTCACTGAATTACAGAGGCCTTCAGAGACTTCACATATGTATGTCTACATTATGCTCTTGTTCCCTAATGATTTCACATAAGTAGAGAAATTTAAAACTGCAACTCTTGTGAGTTATATATTATATATATATTTTATATATATATATATTTATATTTTTTTTTTCTTAAGGGGGTGTTTCCTGGTTCCTGTAATCGATTGGGATGTTGGAGGGAGGAGCCGTGCCTCAGATTCCATTTGGGGGAGTGGGTGGACCGCATCCCTTGGTGGGCGGACCCTGGACATCTAGGGGGCAGATTGCGACACAGACCTTTAGTCTCTGTTCAATACTGCCAAAACAGGTAAGAAGATAAATATACTATGAATTCACTTACAGACAGATCTAGACTAATAATTGAGTGATGATAGATTGATCTATAGATACGGTTATAGATTGATTTATACATCAATCATAGATGTCTATGCATAAGGAATGCACTAGCAAATAGGAAGGAAGCTATTTACTGGGAAAAAAATTAAAATTCCTGGCACTACTGAAGGTACACTTTAGACTAACAAGAACATTCATTGTTCAGAGATCAAGCTTTGTTGTTCTGTGATTCACAACAATTCCTACAGAACTCTTAGGCAAATAGTGATAAGGCTGAGACTGAGAATGCAGGAAGTTAAGCTATGCATCTGAAATGATATTTTTAGGAGTAAAAGTTATTAGTACTTTTCTACTAAGGCAATAAGTAGGATGCCTGCAGTTCCTCAAGAGACATCTACAGTAGTGTATGGTAAGAATATGTAGATCAGGGAACACTAAAGTATGGCATCAAAAGATATATATTGCACGTACTGAAGATACTACTAATAATGACTAGCATTTCAGCCTGCAGTAAATCAATGAAATAACTGATTAAAATACATGCTACATGCCTGTAATGAACCTGATAAGTGTGCATTGGGAAGCTAATGATCCAGAGAACCGTTAACCTAAGGACTTGCCTGTGCTGCGCTACAGGTATAGCTGTCTTAGCAAGCCTGTGTTGTGCTGTTCATTATTCGTTGGCTGCAAGATAAACTCAGCACACTCACAGTAACAGAGGAAACTGCAGGCAGCACCCACTCATTTCTGGCAACGATGCCACCTGCAGGAACCTGCCTTCATCTAAAAGTGTAGTGAAAAATGCTCACATCTTTACTGTTTCAGAGTAGAAATTATGTTTTCTTTTAAGAAAATCTTGTAAGAGCTCAAAAGATCGAGAGGGGGTAACTTTACCATGGATGAGATCTGCACAACGCACAACACTGTGATCAGAGGCCCATTCACAACTTGGGCTTCCTAGCGTTTTAAGGGATGTAAAACTATCTCTATCTTTATAAAATTAACTTTAGCTGGTAACTACATTATAAATAATAATAACAACTGTATTAATTATAGTGATAACAAAGTTAATAAATGGCATTTTAAACAGTATTTCATGGAATCCATGTGCCTTTTCCTACAGGAATCACAATGAACCAGGACCTCTTGGTGCAAAGATGAAAATAAGCAGTAGGAAAATTAAAAATACAGCTTAAACATATAGAGAGAGAGCAGTGGCTTGGATTTTGGAGATCTGAATTAAAAAATTCATACAGTCAATTTTTTTTTTTCTGAGTCTGTGATAAAGATAGTTGGATAAGTTCCTGTGTGATGGAAGGAAAAAAATGAGTAGTCAATTTCAATATTGGTCAGGAGGCAAACTCCAAGCTTAGAGCACTGAAAAGGGAAAGAAATGTAAAAAACCAGATCCTATAAGAAATAAGCCAATTTACACAATATACAAATACAAGGATTTAAAATATAGATAATCATGAGCAACAGATTTTATACTGCATAAGTAGATGAATGAGCTGAAATAACTATGAGGTAGGGGTATACTGCTGGAATGTGGTCTGACAAAACAAAGTAGATAAAAGCTCTGAAGCACTATGATTGCACTTACTAATTTTTTAATTTAAGATTCAAAATAATTATATAAACAGTGTTACATTTCATATCTTTTCATTTAATTGGCATTCACAAGATCATAGATGTACTTAAAAGGTGTAAAATTTTTAAATCAACGAACATCATATGATTAAGCTAATTAAACTGAAGCAGATCCTGAACCCAAGAACTTCACAGCATTTACAGAACAGTTTGGATATATACTGGGTATAAAGAGTGTCCTGACATCTTTAAACCTGAAACTGGGGCAGTGGAATGGGGAGAAAGGAGAGAGACACACAAGGAGAAGAATATTATTACGTTGCATAATAATTTAAGCCAAATTGTTGAGATCCTTATTGATGTTAACAAGGTTGGCCAGGAACGATTCCTTGGCAATAAACTATGGCAAGATAATGTTAATTTCGGCACACGGTAAGTGACAAAAATAGTCAAACTCATATTACTGTATATGATCAAACTACATGTCATAAAAACTTAAATTGGTGGCATAAAACTGGAAAAAGAATTAGAGTGATTAGAATTAAACGTATGTCAGTAGCAGAATACTTCAGCATGTGTTTTGTGGGCAAATGCATATGTCCAGCATATAGTCCCAAAATCGATGTCCATTATGGTAATGAAAACTGTCATCAGAAATATAGAAGGATCACAGGCTAGATGAGAATTGGATCCCGACAAGCCAGGAGGAAATCACTATTGGGAAAGAAATTGAGGCAGAGGTAGATTCTGTCAGATAAAAAGTAACGCTGATGAAGTACTTGGAACACCTTGAACTGACGTTTAATCATGATCATATTTTTTCTCCTTTCTATGCTGTAACTTCAAGAAATTCAATCAGCCTCTTCTGGCTTGGAAAAGAAATCTTAAGTGTAAGCACAGATTTCTTGTAGTTAACTCCAATTTGTTTTGAGTTGCTCATTCTGTTCTTAGCATACATATATTGCTGTAATCACATTTTAAGCATAAGCATTGGATTAAGTCAGTGTACTTTGGCTTTAATATAGCAATAAAATCATCAAAGATCTTAAGAAATAACTTGAAATAACGTTAAGCTGTCTAAACATAGGTGTCTATTGTTCTTTTAGGCTCTGTTGAGTACCTTACCAGGGCTGCAACTGCACCTTCAGAAGGGCACAGGTCTCCCATGAAGGCTGTTTTGCATATGCCAGCAGATCTCACACTATAGCCTAGATTATTTTGAAATGACACATCTATGTTCAGAGAAGTTAATCCTTCCTATCTTATTTACATGCCTAGAAAATCCTGAATAGACAAAATGGTTATGAAAATCATACTTCTTTTTGTGTCTGTGTGTGACTTATATGGAACATGAATATTTTGTTGCTAATCAATAATTTTGTTGAGCACTGCTGAAATAGTTAATATCAGCATGAAATAGTGAAAAGCTGATGGGGTGGAGTAACTTGTCCCATTCTTAGTTGTGTTACAATGCTGAACATGCGGAAGTAAAAGCCTTTAACTTCAAACAATCTGTTTTCCCATTTGCCATTAAAAAATGAAAAATGATTCAGTGTTCAGCAAAGATTTATTGAGACACTAACCCCAAAGTCAAATCAACTGTGCAAAGAATTCATACATACATAATAGGGTTAAAAACCTCAGTGCTGTGGTCTTACAAATATGTTTTATTGCTTGATATTAGAAAACAGTCCCTATAGGGCCTTTGAGTGTGTTAGACAGAAGCTGAGAAACTGCTTAAGTGACAGGGAAATAGGGAGAGTGAAAAGCAGAGGAAAGGAGAGAAGAAAAGGTGAGGTCACATAATATTACTCATTTTTTTTCTTAACGGAAATTAGTTAGTGCTTGCATAGCAAAAAGGATACTGGATGAGGAGGATGAGGATGACTTGAAGGAGAGAAAGCATTTAAATAAAAGCTAAGATTAAAACCATAAGAATTTAGTGGAGGAAATGAAGTGAGTCATGCATATTCTAGTACATATTCCCCAGAGGGACAGAGAAGCAGTATTAGTGATGTGACCATGTGGATAAGCTATGAAGTAAGAGAATGGGAGAAAGAGCCAACGGTACAGAAGAAAAAAAGCCAGAATAATCAGTCATTCTCTGTGGTAGATGGTAGAACTGTTTGATTTGTTTGTCTACAGTTTATATATATATGTGTATGGGCACTACTCCACTCTGTTGAGAGCAGGAGGTCACTTGTTTCCCAGAAAAAAAACATAAATGGTCACCTTTGGAGAAAACTCAGAAGTAACCAGGAAAAGCAGCAGCAAGGAGGGATACTGCAGAATAGGTTCAGAGGGTAAAGTATTTTGGGTCTATTGATTAATTGTTTTTTTAAGAAGGCAGACAAAGGAGATCAGTTTCACTACAAGGTTCTGGAAAAATGGAGGTCCCGTCATACCACATCATAAGAGGAAATGGAGAAGAAACAAGAACAATGCTGAAAGGGCTGAGGAGAGACACAACTAATCCAGACAGAGTAGAAATCCCCTGAGAGTGCTGACAGACCTGCACTTGATTTTGAAAGGAGATGAATGAAAAAGCAGTGCCACTTCGGCACTGCAGTGGTTCTGCACTGATTATGTACTTAGTGAAGAGTTAAGAACTTAAAGCTCCCTGAGAACTTCACTGTGGATTAAATGAACTCAGCATGTGGCTCAGTGAGCCTTACATAGTAAAAACATGGTTATTGAGGCTATGATCATTCACTAGCAGGTTGAACTCTGCAAACACGCTAATATATTGCACAAAATATGAACTTTGTTAATGAATTGTAAATATAAGTAGCTTTATTTATTACCATTTCTTCCTTGTATCTTTCTGTGTTCCCAATCTGCAATTTGACATTCAAATGAAGATGATTATTTCTCTAGGAAGATATGAAGGCTGATAACGAACAGTTGAGACCAGGGAATACTTTATTTTATTTTTCTTCTCAGTAGCCAAAAATGCAGATACAGAAAGCATTTTTGCATCATCATTTTTTAAATCTTTACATATTATCTACAGCCATGTCAAGGCTCTGGTTTTTCAGTAAAATATTATTTGTTTTATTTTTCCTTCTGTGTGAAGAGTACCATTATTTCATTGTCATGTGTCCATTGAATACATATATGTCCTTACAGCCATAATCCACATGAGAACACATAAAATGAGTTATTAAACAATGCCCATCACTTTATTTAATATCAAACCCAAATAATGTTGAAGAAGTCCTAAGATGTGGGGATAAGCAACAAGCCGTGGGCGACTCACTGGATGGATCCTGTCTCCATCACCATTTGCCTGGCTGTCAAATCCCAAAGCCCCATACCTATTATACAATGGCAACCAGGAAGGTGAAGGGGGCCAAGAAGGTTTTCTCTTGCATCTCCGAGGAGGGACCTCTCTCCATTCCCCCTTGTCCCTTATGTCCCCTCCTTTTGCCTCGTGACAGGAGGGGAGGCGGTCCTCCACTTCTTGTAGTCTCTTCCTGTTGCCTTTGCCTCAGAGTGTGGCTCCACCAATCTGTCTCGCTTTCACACCCGCTGATCCTCCTCAATCTTTCTACCTCCTCTCTCAGTTAGAGCCTGACCAGGTCGTTTACTTGCTCACATCGCACACAAGCACTGTCTCTGACTCCCTCTAGTTCGAGGGCCAGGCTCAGGCACTCGCAGCAGCCAGAGACCCGCACAGCTGCATGTTCATGCAGGAGCTCGATCTGAATTCCCACATTCTTCCTCCCTATGGCTCTTGGCCGTGTTGTGACCATGATCTTCTCTCTGGCTGCGAGAGAACCAACCACTATCTGCTGCATCCCACACGCCCTCTGCTGGCCGCTTTTCCTCCTCTCCCCCTCACCCGCGCTGGCAGACTGCTTAGAGCAATCCAGCTGAGCTTGTGCAAGAGGAGAGGCTCAGTGCCCTGCCCAACAAGCTGCAAACGGCTGTGACAACCCCACACCATCACTGCTGCCTCACCCTATGCCCTGCCCTCCTGGAGGCTTCTTATCACCTGATCAACAGTGGGTGGAGCTGGCTCCGCCCAGGCTATCTCAGCAGCCCGCCCACCAACTGACAGGCCCCAGCACAGGCAAAGGGCTTTTCCCGGCTTCAAAAAGCCTCTGAAAGAGCTTTTCGTCGGCCTTTTTTTCTGCAGATCCCTTCCCCAGTGCTGTCTTACCTGCCCTGAGCTGGTCTCTGTGGCAACTGTGAGGGTTACAGAGCACTGGAACGGGCTCCCCAGAGAGGTTGTAGAGCAGGGGTCCTCAAACTTTTTAAACAGGGGGCTGGTTCACTGTCCCTCAGACACTGTCGGGGGCCCGACTATAGTTTGGAAAAAAACGACAGGGGATTCGCCCACCTCACTGATGCCGCTGCCTCCCTCCTGAGCCC
>JAVSBS010013866.1:0-26832 GCA_033124195.1 Coracias cyanogaster | reverse complement strand
TCAAACTTTTTAAACAGGGGGCTGGTTCACTGTCCCTCAGACACTGTCGGGGGCCAGACTATAGTTTGGAAAAAAACGACAGGGGATTCGCCCACCTCACTGATGCCGCTGCCTCCCTCCTGAGCCCAGCTGTGCAGTCCGGGAAGGGTGGCCAGAAGGGACTGGAGGAACTTTGCCGCGCCAGGGCTCTGGTGATTCGCTTGGGGGCTGTGGAGGCGGGGCGCAGATTAAGTGGCAGGAAGACATCTGCGGCTGCTTGGTTTCCCCCCCCAACCCCCGGTGGGGGGCGTTGCGAGGAGTTCTGTAAATACCAGCTGGCCGGATTGAGAACCGTGGGGGGCCGTATCCAGCCCATGGGCCATAGTTTGAGGACCCCTGTCTCCTTCTCTAGAGACTTTCAAGACCTGTCTGGATGCGTTCCTGTGTAACCTGCCCTAGATTCTATGATCCTGTGTGGCAGGGGGGTTGGACTCGATGATCTCCAGAGGTCCCTTCCAACCCCTAACATTCTATGATTCTATGATAATACTGTATTTGTTTCATATTCACCAGCCTTTTAAATGTAATATCCTTGCTGTAATTCCCCTTGTGCTTTGATTACCATTCACTAGCAGAAGAACCTAGTAATTAGCCTCGAAGGCAAATCTCTCAATTTGACTGAGTAATCAGATTTTGAAAAAAATAAAAGATGACCATGGCCAGAAAAAAATGTTATTATAATGCAGTTAGAGATACTTTTATAAATTCATGAGTATGTACAGCTGTATTGGGTTTACTTGGCAAGGGTTTCGGTGCGTCAGGCTGCAGTGGTGACCTTTGAGAAGAGGTCAGAGATGGCCTCCGTGACAGACAGAGCCAGTTACAGCCAGCTTCAAAATGGATCTCATACTGGACAAATATAAGCCCATCAGCCAAACTGCTGGTGCCTCTGTGAAAATGTATTTAAGAAAGGGTAAAAAACACCACATGGTATCAACTGTGAGAAAGGAGTGAGAAAATGTGAAACAATCCTGCAGACACCAAGATCAAAGAAGAGGAAGGAAAGGAGCTTCTGCTGACACCAGAGCAGAGCTTCCCCTGCAGCCCAGGAAGACTACTGTAAACAACTTGCCCTCTCTGCAACCCATGGAGGATCACAATGAAGCAGGTATCCACAATGCAGCCTGTGGAGGACCTCACACTGGAGCAGGTGGATATGCCCTAAGAAAGGTGCTGCTCATGGACAGCCCACCCAGGAGCAAATTTTATGGTATAAACTGTGGCTTGTGGAGAAAAGCCCATAAAGGAACAGGCTTCCTAATGGGAACTGTGCTATGTGGGGACTACACTGGTCTAGTCCATTCCTGAAGAACTGTACCCCATGGAAAGGACTCATGCTGGAGTAGTTCTTGAAGAACTGCAGGCAGTGGGAATGACCCATACTGAGAAATTTGTGAAGGGCTGTATCCTGTGAGAAGGAACCCATGCTAAGCAGGGAAAAAGTGTGAGGAGGGAGGGGCAGAGATGAAGAGTTATGAATTGACTGCAACTCCTATTCCCCATGCCCCTGCACCATCTGTGGAGAGGAGGTAGAGAAGTTAGGAGTGAAGCTGACAAAGTGTCCAGAGTGAAGCTGGACAAAGGGAGTAGTGGAGCGTAGGTGGGTTTAGTTTTGTCTTTGTTTCTCACCATCCTCTTTTATTTTTAATGGGCAATAAATTAAATTAATTTCTCCAAGTTGAGCCTGTTCTGCTAATGATGGTAACTGGTAAACAAACTCCCTGTCTTTATTTCAATGCACAAGCTTTTTAATCTTAATTTCTCCCCCTGTCCCATTCATGTGGGGAGTGAGAAAGCAGCTTGGTAGACATCTGGCAGCCAGCTATGGATAACCCACTACAGTAATTCTTTATGCTTTAATTAAAAAAAAAAAAAAAAGAAGCCAATTAAGAGTAAACTGATTATTAACAACATAATCAGGGTCATTTCTTAGTGGCAAATCAATCAGAAAAATGCTAATTACACATGCTCTTGTAGACTTGTATTTATTAGTAATTAAAATGAATTGCAAATCAAACATTGATCCTAATAGCCAAAAGGCATAACTGCCTTTTTGTTGACTGACAAGACAATGCTATTTAGTTCATTGCATAAAGACTGCTTATAAATTATTTCAGATGCCTAGAGCCCTAATGACACACTAGAAACATTATTTAATGAAACTATGTAAGGATATTTTATTTTAGAGACATGTAGGGTAAATTTTACATTATTCTGAATGTCTTACCTATAAACTGAATTATGTAGATACATATTTTTTTATGATTGTCTAATATGTTAAATATGCAAGAGCACAGACATTTAGCAGAGATACTAATGTTGAGAAACTACATCTTGGAATGCTTAAAAAAGCATGAAAGAATTAATTTTACAAACAACAATGGAGCATAAGTTCATCAGTAGAGTCTTTTCATAGTAAATATTTATTTGTCCATTTTCTTGAGTCAGCAAATAAAATACCTGTAAAGAAGTTTGTCTCAAATTCTTCTTACATGAACCCAGGCACCTCCATAGAAAGGAGATATGTGTAGTTATGTAAAGCCTAGTAATTAATCTGAACAGTTTGGAATTTGGCTTAGCAACAACTGGTTGACAGATCTCTTTCCCAAACCTTTCTTAGCCTAGCTTCCAGGCAAGTTTTCCAGCGTCAAGATGTTGACTTCCTAAACACATTTAGGTAGAACAGGATTAAAACCTGAGACTTTCAGATCTTTAGGCAATGTTCAGCACAGTGGATAGACAATTATATGGAATATAGGTGACTTTATCCTTTGCAATCTGAGCAAATCCAGTCTGATCAGAACACAAGAAGCACATGGAGCCTCAGGCCTCCTGTTCACTGAATCCTAAACTCAGAATCGCAAATTCCCTTGTGAAAACTATAGGAACCTAGGAGGAAAAAAATCAAGCTTTTAGTACAATTTCTTTTCTCACTACAAATCCATATAGTGAAAACTTGCATAGCTTATTCCCTATGTGCTACTTAATAAGATGTCATGACAACAGAAAAGAGACAGATTAATTTCGGACATCAGGTTTTCTTTTTCACTGTTAATAAAGAATTGATCTTGTTTTCTTAGTTTTGTGGAATCTAATTTTAGAAGCCACATATGTGTGGCCTATGATATACTTTATTGTGAGAAAATTTCTGTTGCATAGATTTTTTTTCTTAGGAAGTATTCTGTGATCTCAATAAGATTTATATGGCTTGCTTCCATCATACTGCTCCTTTTTATGTAATTCTTCTGATGCTTTGGTGTGAGTACATTTTAATTATTAATATTTTATTATTTTAATTACACTGACTTTTATTTCTTAGTCCATCCTTCTGGTTCCCCCATTGTATCGATTTTCCTATTACAAACCTCTTCACTTTGTCAATATCTTTCTAGAAGTTCAGGTCTGTCTGTGTACAACAAATTCAGTATTAACTTCTTATTCATTACCAATTCATCATCAGGTCTCACCTTGAAGCCCCTTTGGAATCCTATCTTTAATTTTCCATCACCTTAATCTCAGACTTGATTCAGCATTGCTAGCTCCCTTATTTCTCCCCTTTCCTAAACACAGAATTTACAAATCACTTCTCCAGAGGCTTACCATTTTGCCTTATTGCACTTGTATTATTAATTTTATATTTAGACTCATGTTTTCATAAACCTAATATTTATTCCTTCTTCCAGATCAGTAATAAAGCCATGGTATTGCTGTTTGATAAAATAGCTGACTTTCTAGACAGGAGAAATTCAGTAGATCTATTTTATCTAGGATTCAGTGAAATGGTTGATATGGTTCACTCAGACGACACAGTCCAACAGCAGGAAATGGAGTTTAATAAAAAGAATTTTAGAACAGATAAAGAATCAACTAAACTAAAACCAAGAAGTATCCAGAAGCATCCGAGAAGCAAACCAAGGAGATCTATTATTTAAGGAACTTTCTATAGTTGACAGAAAAGAATACACATTCCCTGAGAATATTTTATTTCACCTAATAAGTTCTAATTGAATTTAATATTGAAAAAAATAGTGCAGGTTTTATTTGCTGATAAATAGCCAATTAAAATACAATCAAAGAAATCTGGACATAAACAGCCTCATTAAAGAGAGATTTGTTTGAAAATTCTGTAAAACAGAAGAGGTGGAAGAGATGTATATGCAGGTAGGTGTTTTGGTATTTCTAAAGAATATGCAGATAGTGTATATTGGGCAGTTCATCAGAATAGCGGTGTTATTCTATGTCAGAACTGAAGATCATTTGTTACTCTATATATGAAAATGATTAACATGGAATGCTTCTAGGAAAGTCATAAACAGCATACACTCATATTCTGGATATATATACCTGAAGGATGGGTATAAAGATGGAGACAGTCTCTTTTCAGTGGCGTCCAGTGACAGAACAACGGATATTGGGCACAACCTGAAGGACAGGAGGGTCCATCTGAACATCAGGAAACACTTTTTCACTGTGAGGGTGACAGAGCACAGGAAAGGGTTTCCCAGGGAAGTTGTGGAGTCTCCATCCTTGGAGATATTCAGAAAACATCTAGACATGGTCCTGGGCAAATGGCTCTATGTGTCTCTGCCTGGGCAGGGGTTGAATGGGGGGGGGCCTTTCCAACCCCAACTATTCTATGATTCTGTGATTCTTAAGTTTGTCTTTAGACAGTCCAGATACAGATTGGATGTGTGGGCTGGGAGATGGGTAGGAAATTGGCTAACAGGTTGTACTCAGAGGGTGGTAATCACAACATCTTCATAAATGATCTAGATAATGGGATTGAAAACACCCTCACCACGTGATGACAGAAAGCTGGGTGATGAGGTGGACATGTCAGATGTCATGTTACAGAGATATCTCCGAAATCAGGGAGGAAAAGCAGGGTAGTAAGTCCTGCACCTTGGATGAAATAACCAAGGAACCTAGAATAGGCAAGGATCTGTGTGGCTGGGAACAGCCTTTCTGAAAGCAACCTGGGGGTACTGGTGGACAACAGGCTTAATATGAGTCAATGGCATGCAACTGCAGTAATAAAGGCAAATTGGATCCTGGGTTGTTTTAGTCTACAAGTTTTGTTACACAGTTAGTTAACTTTTTACAAAGTCACCAAATTACGTATTTAAGTCACCAAATGATATATTTATCTATTACCCTTATTAGTTTATATGAGACACTGCATATCATTTAACCATATTTGGCATCTTTTTCTTTTGTATGATATGTCTATTCATTTATTTGAACCATGTAACCCATTGTAATATTGGTCAAATAGAGGCAGAGGGGAAAAAAAACAACAACTCTGTCACTTCAAAGGCCTTGTTATCCTCTTGTAGGTACAGAGCAAAACCAACACCAAAGTTAGATGACCAGTAACTCCTGCAAAAGGGAAATACAACTCATCACTAATGTTTAACGTTTACTATGATTTAAAATTATATGTAAGGGATACCAGATATCTCTTTCTTGAAAGTATTAAAATATAACCCCATAACAGAATTTATTTGAAAACCACAAGTACTACTAAGCACACAAAAACATCATATTGATGGAGATTAATGGGCATAAATGTAAACTGCCACTACTAACACCATTAAAACTGGCTCCAATTTCTTTTAACTTCTTATAATATTCTGATAGTTTGGTATTACAAATGTCTTCGTATCAGGAATAAATTATAAATATGTATTAAATTAAAGGTTTACTTCCTCTTTGTTAACAGAAAATGTTCAAAACTCTGTGGGAAATACCAATAAATGAAATTTTCTCCTTTCTTGACCATAGTAGTACAGAGAAGACCTTGCATGAAAAAACATTAATTGTTTCCCTGATAAATGTGTGCAGGTTAAGGTGACTTTGCCTTAACAATGGAAATACAATCATGGAACAGTTATGTCATTCGGCTTTGCCTCTCAGTAAAGCCATGGGAAAAGGTGGGATTTAACAGTGACTTTTTCAAACGACTTTTCTGCATGTTGTTACTCTACAGTATCACATACCTCTGGAATAACACGAAGAAGTAGAGACCATTTTCAAGGAGATAAAATTCTGAAGTTCTGTTGCCAATAAAGAAGAGAGTTCAGAGAAGAGAATATGACATAAAAGATAATCATATTGCAATACAGAATAGACACTGCCCTGATGTGATCTTTACTGATGCAAAAAGTTGATGATGTCTCAAAACAAAACTCCATGACAAACATGAATCTTTCAACAGAATAACAGTTTCTGCAAAATTTATTGCCTTTTTTTTTTTTCACACAAACAGGCAACTACATTATGAAGTGGCCAACAATTGTATATATTTAAAATAAGGTAAGAATTATCGTATGGTCATTTTCTTTCTCAAGAGAAAATAGTTGCCATTAGCACATGCTTTAATCACTGTGTCATTTTTAAAGCGTTACTGAGTTTCACTTCTTATTTTTTAAATGACCTATTCTTAGTTTAGTATTGAGACAGGAGAAATGGCAAAAAGAGGTGTACTTAAAAAAAAAAAGAATGATGATGAAAACTTTCTAAACAAATAGGTAATAACCATTGGTATGAAAAATTTCTAAGTAACTAGAAAATGCTTACTTTCAAAATATGTACAGATTTTCTGTTTAGACAGATTTAACATCTTTAAATGATTTTCTTTTCTTAAGAAAATGATTTTTCATTGAGAAGGAATGAAAATGAAATCTTTCATCGTGGAAGATTTAAATATTGTTAATCATTAATAAAATATCTTGAAGAGATGTCAATATGAATTTCCACTCTCCCCATTCTTTATACTTCTAAATCTTACAGGCTAAAAATTTGATTCTTATTTCTAGATTGAGGAAGACGTATTTGAGTTTTATAGAAAGGCAGTGAAACACAGCAGTAATTTGCTTTCTTTAATGCCTTTTAGCAATTTAAATCCACCGTCTCAGATATGTTATTCTACATGGTTATTCACACAGTTTCTTAAAAGAAAGTAGGTATCCCACAAAGTGACAGAACATCTTATAAGATTTTCCTTCTGTCACTAGTAGTGTTTTGAATCTGATTTTTATTGTGGAATATAATACATTTAATTTACATGAAAAGTGACATAGACTGTTTTTAATTACGCAGATTTTGTTAAACTTTAAAGAAAGGCAAATATAATTTCATGTGGTGTGGTCAAATATGGCTATTCTTTTTAGTCTGATTTCAGGAATATAGTCGATATGAATACATTAACAGTTGCAAAATATTATAAAAGAAAAAAATTCAACAGCCAGCAAGTGTAACCTCTCAAGGAACAGTTCCCAACAATAATTGTGTCATTCAAATCAAAGAAGTGGGATTGCAGCAGAGTGATCCATTTATTTTGTATTCTGTAAGTGCATCAGAGGGTCACAAGAGGATTTATCTGGTGAGAGAAGAGTGATGGAACAACCTACAACAATGGAAAGTCATTACCCTTTCTATATGGTAAATGCTATACTTTTCAATAGATCCCATTTTTTTGCCATTGCCTTTTATTCAAAATGTCTCTTTCCAATTTTTAAAAAAGTAAAAAGAATCAACTGTAATAGCACATGGAAAGATGTGTCATGTTAACACCCTAAAATATAAGTCACTCTTTGAGATCAGTTTTAAATCCTAGATATTACTTTCTTATTTGAAAGGGGAAATTGCCTTGTATTTTTTTCCCATTTTAAGGATGTCTGTCTAAACATTTTATACTGCTTTATCTGTAATTATTTTTAAAGTGTTCTTCCTCCACAGTTTAACACAACCAAACTTGCAAGCAGCACAGAGATATAAACAAACTGAAAATGTATTTTGACTTTGAATGTTAGCTTTCTTAAGATAAACCCTAGCTTTATTTATATAGTTTCTCACCAATTTCTATATATTTATAACTATGTACTTCAAGTAGGGTATATCAAGTGGTTAACTCCCACTTATAGAATATGTTATGAAAACACTTTAGGCAAAGATTATCATTCTTTGTTCTCCTTTCTTTTTTGGAATATGATAGAAGGTAACATTTGCAGGCTCATGAGAAGCATTTCCTTGTATTAACCACTCATGAGCATGAATCTTAACCATTGGGTAAATTAGCTTTCACCTCACCATATTGGTCAAGATTTCTGATTTGAAGAGTATCAGCTTTGTGAAGTATTTGTATCTTCTTCAAAGAAAACCAACAGTTCTTTTTCTCAAGTCCAGACCTAATTAGAGACCCCTTAGCAGGGAGGAACAACAAATCGTTTTGACTAAAGACAATCACAGTTGTGATAGAAAATAGTTTTCAGCTTCTAGTTTGTCAGACATATCAGCTAAACAGAAACAGTTACAAACATAGATAGTATTTAATTTTTTTTTTCAATGATAACATTAGAAAGGTGCTATTTGTTCCTTGAGTCAGTAATCTTGCACTAGCAAGAACAACTGATGAGAATCAACAGTTATTGAACTTATTTTCTCCCCTTTAGGTATTGCTCATTGCTGTAGATGGAAGAATTTGTTAATCAATGATATGTTTGTAAATTACAGGTCTTTAATTTACTCTGCTTGAAGAGTTAAAGCTAGCACTGAGTTAGACCACCAATGAGGCTAGCAGAAACACAAAAATTCCATCATCCTTGAGTCAAACAAAGGTACTTAAAATGTCAACCTAACAAAAATTATTAACTCAAACAGTCAGATTCATGTCATTTAACTACTGGTAAATAAAAGCTAATTTTCTAATTTGAGATAACTATCTAAGATCTGCTTTTACTCATAGATAACATCCTTTAAAGATATAGTGTGGTGGATTACCCCTGGCTGGCTACCAGATGCCCACCAAGCTGCGGAATCACCTCAACAGAATGGTGGAAAAAGGGTGAAAAAAGTTCATGGGTTGAGATACAAACAGGGTGATCTCTTACCAATTACCATCACAGGCAAAACAGGCTCAACTTGAGGAACAGTAATTTTTTTGTCAATTAAAAATAGAATCGGATGATGAGAAAAAAAAAGAGAAAACTAAAAACACTTACCCTTCACCTCCTTCTTTTTCCAAGGTTCAACTTCTACCTCTTCCCACCTCAAACAGTACAGAGGTGTGAGGAATGGGGGTTGCAGTCAGTTCCTAACACTGCACCTCTGCCACTCCTTCATCACACTTTCCCTTTCCTCTGGCAGGGGTTCCCTCACAGGAGATACAGCCCTTCACAAACTCCTCCAACACTAGTCTTTCCCATGGGGTGCCGTTCTTCAAGAACTGCTTGAGCATGAGTCTTCTCCATTGGGTTCAGTCCTTCAGGAACAGAATGCTCCAGCATGGTTCCCCAAAGACCACAGTTCCTGCCAGGAACCCGCTTTAGTGTGGGCACTCCAAAAACTTCAGTTTCCTTCAGGGCATCTCCATCTGCTGTGGTGTGGTGTCATTCATAGGCTGCCGAGAGTATATCTGCTCCATTGTGGTCCTCCATGGGCTGCATGAGGACAACCTGTGTCACCATAGCCTTCTCCATGGGCTACAGAGGAACCTCAGCCACAGCACTTGGGGGACCTCTTTCCCTCCTTTCTCACTGACCTTGGAGTCTGTAGAGGTCTTCTCTTACATTTTTCTCACTCCTTTCTTACACTTGCTGCATAGTTTTTACCCTTTCTTAAATGTATTTTCACAGAGGCACTACCATCTTGGCTGATGGGCTCAGCTGTGCCCTGTGGTTGGTCCATTTGAACTGGTACTAGTCAGCCCCTGGCCTCTTTTCAGAGGCCACCACTGTAGCCAACCTCCCTGCTACCAAAACCTTGCCATGGAAACCCAGTACATGTAGATATGTCTAGAGAGAGATTTATGCCATTTCAGTGTAAGTCTCGGTGATACTTTTAAACAGTGTCTCAGGGCCTAGTTGGACAAAGAGTAGTTTAACCTGAACAATTTACCTCAGTGTGATCTGGTGTTAAATGATGGTACATTGTTTTAAAATTAATCTTGGGTTGTTTGATTTTCATGAAACTCATAGCTCCGTGGATACTTCAAACAGTGCACTCAAAAGTAATCTCAAAATGATTCTGCTTTAGCTAAACTTGATTAAAGAAATCACACATTTTTTCATAGTTTTCCAACAAATTAATTTATTCACTTAGTTCTACTTACCTATTTATTTTTCCTATATCCAAAATACAAAGTAAAACTCAAGAAGCTTTGATCCCCTCGTATATAGCATAATAATTAAAAAATACTTTCAGAAGTATCTATAAAGCAAACTCACCAACTTCATACTTTCATACTTATGATTTAAAGAAAGTTTTAGAATTTGTCTTCAGAAACACTACAAAGTGACTGATGGTAATCCAGCACTTTGGTCAGCAGCATATTAGTCACAATGAAAGACTACTATCACACATAGTACATTATCAAATCAGGTAATAACAGCCCTGGTGGAGTTATACAGAAATTTCATACATACCTAGTAAAAACCAGACCTTTCTCTACTTTTTTTCTCCTGTGTCTTTTAATTTGCAAGTTTTTGAGCAATTTGTGGCTCAGTCTATATAAACGGTCTCCTGGACTTTATTCAGAAGTTCAGAACAGTCTGGGAGCTAGGAAAGACATTTGATGAAACCTTAAGACCTTGAAAATAAGACTATTTTGCCACAGTTTTATAAAAGGTGCCAGGCTCTGTCACATATTACAACTGCTTTAAGATTTTAAGCATAGGCATATATTTTTCTTAGAAAAAAATATGCTACTAGAAAAACAGAAAAATGAAGCCTTGTATGAGAGAAAGTTCAAGATATTTAGGGGAACGTTGCCTTTTGAAGGAGCTTCTATTGAAACTATTTTCAAATGATGAAAGAGAAGCATTTATTCAACCACAAGGAAACTTAGAGATTACGTACCAAATGTTATTTGCTGCCAAATGCACTGTTAGAATCACTGAAGGATATTTATGAGCAGCACTGCGTTTCTGGTTTTACAGTATTTTTTCATGTTGCAAACTTGGAGAATAAAATACTCAGTTTACTTATGAAAAGTATTCCCTGGATAAGTCATATAAAGAGGTCAATGTGTATCCTAGAAATACAGTAGGCTCTATGTTTCTTATCATTATCTTCATATTACTGGTTTATTATATACTTATCATCTCAAAGTATGTAGGAAAGAGAACTTTACTTTAAAATTTTTATTTTTACCTTTCTCCTCCCATTCCAAGTACAGCAAAAAGTGGAAAATGAAAAATTGCTTAGAGAATTTTTATTACTTTATTTTTGTGCAAAGTCAAATCTCTCAGTTGTATTACTCTTGGAATTTTTGACTAATTCTACTGTTTACAATTTTGCTATTCTTTCCTGTTAACACCATTTGGGGAAAAAAATAAACAAAAATTTCAAGACACATTTTGTGATAAGCCACAGAGGCCAAGGCATCTTGTGACTTGTAAATCAGAATGTGATAGTGATCGCATTATATGAAATCTATTATGATATTGGAAAAAAAAAAAACAAACAAAAAAACCCAACCAAAAAAACCTGCTGAAATGTCTCTTTATAACATCTATCCATGCACATAAAATGTTTATAGTTTATGCTCTTTGTGTAGCTCAGTGATTATTTGCACCTACTTCTCAAGGTCCACGTGAGCGAGACCTTCACATGTAATTTTGCATAGAAAATCCCCAGGATTTCCCATCGCCTCAAATGGTATATTGGAGGAAATGTTTCAAAATCAATAACCTTCTTTTACTACATTTTTATCAATAAATTCTGGACAAACTTTTACAATTTATCTTTTCCCTAACTTAAGGGAAAGTCCCTGATGATTCAGCATCGTATCTTCTAATGGGATCCTTTTATGCACCTCCTTCCACAGACTGAATGTTGCTTCATCATTTCTCTGCTTTTTTTTACTAGTACATAGCAATTTTATAGCAGAGGTAAAAATACGAATAGCTGTACCATCGGTCTTTTTAACCTTGATGGTAAAATTCTCATTGTCTGCAGTGTGGTAAAATTACTCTCATAGGTGGCTTTCTTAGTAACATCTTGAGAGACATAGATTGATATTTTTCCTCTTTCTCTTCCTACAAAAAACTTGAGCTTTATTGCTTTAATCTTTTAGTTTATAACTTCAAAAATTTCCAGTATATTTTGTAATAGTCCATTGACAGAGACAGAGTCAGATGAAACACGAACCAACTGATTGATCATTCTTTATAAACACATGACAATAAAGAGTATTTTTTTTTAGCTCCAGTGAAAGACAAAACATTCTAAAACTCCTTTCTTTGTATTTGAACCTTTAAAGAGTGGATTTTAATAAACATAACATAAACAAACATAAACATAAATGGGGTTCCAAAAGTAAAACCCCTCTTTTGCTATCAAACTAATCAAGTTGAACTGAAAGGATGGTTGTATTTACTGATCTCATGAAAAGCATCAAATCCAGTCATAGTGGGTTAAATTTATTACATGTAAACTAAGCTTTTATTTTCAGCAAACCAAAAATATTGGTGATATATGTGTTCTCTTACACTCAGCGTTACTTCAGATGGAAACAGAAGGGTATAGAAGAAGATCACAAAGGAAAAAAAAATACAATAAAACATACAAATATCTTCCATGAAAATAAATGAGATTGCTACTTCAAACCATACTGGTGGGTTATAAGCTTACGGTTGAGACAAAAAACTAAGAACAAAAAATTATTAATAGAGAATTGATACATACTATTAATATACATTTTCATGCTGGCACCATGTAAAAATATTTTGCTATAGAACCTGACAATCACACAAGAGGAACAAGTGTGGTGTATTGTATTCAGGAGTCTAAAACCACCTTTCACTATGACCTCACATCTCTACCCCTGAAGATGGCCAAAAAAAAAAGCTAAGTGTTACTTGGAAATACTAGTTTCAATAGTTAAAAAACAGTTGTAGTACACAAGATGATCTGGACGAACATGTAAGATTTCATCAACACTTATTGTCCTCTACTCACCCAGATTCATCTTGTTTCAGTTTGGATTCCTGCACCTTCTGGGCTGGTACAATCTCTGTATATATTTCTTCAGGAAACATCAGTCCTTCAGGAGGGCCTTTTTAATTTCCTGAAAGACAACATAATTAATAACAACATAATTACTACATACAATGAAATGCAGCATAGTTGACACAAAATAATGCATAATGTTTGAGAAGTATTGTTAAGTCTTTATTCCACTAATGTAGGAAGGATGAGATTAAATAATATAAATTGACTTTGGTTAACAGATTGTAAAATTACAATTATGAAAGTCTCCCTACTGAAATTAATTCTTAATTATTTCAAGGTACCCAGAGCTATCTCTGTTTTTTCTTTCTCTGTAATAATTATTTTGCATTAGATACATTTTTATTCTGTGTTTTGGAGTGGCTTAACATTGCACTACTTTGATTTTTGAGATAATGCCTAAATTGTTTTACATATGAAATACATAAACAATTGGCTTTATATCTTGCTTTACACACACACACACACACACGTATTTGGGCAGGGAAAGAGCAATGCTTTTGTTTAAAGTCTTCCTACTATCTACACTGAGCCACACAGGTGCTAAACAAGGCCATATTGCTTTATCAGTCTCCTTTTGTTGTTGGTAAATACGTAGCTGAAAATAAAGTATGTTTTCTCACGGTCTGACATGTTGACTGGGAACTAGCTCTCCACATGCACTGATAACATGAAACAGCTTGAATATTGCTCAGTCAACAGAATTTCTCAAAACACTTCAGAATGAATCATCAAACAGTATTTTGGGCTTCATTAAGGCAAAAAAAAAAAAAAAAACCAAAAAAAACCCAAACCATTTTCTTTCAATATGCAAAGAGATACTCACAGGTTATTTCTAAAATTGACTCTGTTTTCCTTTTTAAGGAATACAGTTCATTTTAAAAGCCAGCCACACAGTGATGGAAATAGAGGAAAATTGCAGCCATTAAGCGCAGACAGCAAATGTGTACACCAGCTTTAGCTCAACATGAAAATTAAATCCAAACTGCTACAAACTAGGTCTGGGTTTTAATGTTAATTGTTCACATGCCCTCAATACAAATTATTCACACTAATGTACTGCATTAGCCAAGCCTGTCACTTCTACAATTATTAGTTGTTGTTGTTGTTTTGCAAATGCCATCTCATTTTGTGTCCATTGTGGGAATTTAGGTAAGCTGCTTTAGTTGTAAGAAAGTTCTGAGCATAACATTTAAGGCTGCTGCAGCAGTTTCATGGATCATTAACAATTTGCTAATATTGTTTTAGCTTGCAAATTAGTGCAGCTTAGTGACTAAGGAAAGGTTCCATAGCTGTCATCAATCAGACTAAAATTCTTCATGCATGAGATGAAAAACGATTTTTAGCCTTTGAGGCTCAGACGGCAATTACTGTAACAAAAAAAAAGAAAAAGAAAAAGAAAAAATGGGGGTGGGGAGAGAATTGAAGGGGAGAAAGAAAGCTATATAAAATGTTGTTAGCAATTCTATTAAATTTATTTCTTGTTGCACTAGAAAAAAAACAACGCGTGCTGCATAACCATGTCTCAGCTTCCTGCTATATTAATGAAGCTTTTCCCTCTAAACTTCATTAACCCTTCCTAGGAAATGACAAAAGATTAGTGAATAAATAAAGAGAAAAAGCAAAACAAAGCAAACCCAACCCCCCAAACTGGGAGCATAGAAATGTATTTCCTTCAACCATTCACCCACTCCTTTTCTATTTAGTCTTCTCGAGCATTTCAGTCACAGAGTGTTATTCACTTGGATGCTCACAGAAACCAAATCATTAGCTTCCATGCTCTAGTACTCACAGATAGCAAATTTTAAACAGTGTTATGCCACTCTGTTGTAGCATAAGATAACCCGTGATCACAGAATCACAAAATCACAGAATGGTAGGGGTTGGAAGGGACCACTGGAGATCACCTAGTCCAACCCTCCTGGCAGAGCAGGTTCACCTAGATCAAGTTGCACAGAAACACATCCAGGTGGTTTTGAAAAATCTCCAGAGAAGGAGACTCCACAACCTCTTTGGGAAGCCTGTTTCAGTGCTCTGTCATCCTCACAGTAAAGAAGTTTTTCCTGATGTTGAGGTGGAACTTCTTGCATCTTAGTTTGTGTCTGTTGCCCCTTGTCCTATCACTGGGCATCACTGAAAAGAGTCTGGCCCCATCCTCTTGACACCCACCCTTCAGATATTTATAAATATTGATAAGATACCCTTGTAGCCTTCTCTTCTTCAGGCTAAACTTCTTTATGGAAGCTCATAAACTCTATCCATCTATGTACAAGCTGCATTGAAGAAAAATTGCTGTGATAATACCTTTTGTCTTTTTCAAAATGCATGCTGCTCTTTGTATCAGGGATTGTGTAGATTGGTTTTGACTTGTCAAACAGAAATTTATGAAGAAAAAGGCATATGCCTATGCAGCAACTACAGCAGCTCTCACCTGTGTTTAGCTTAAAACCCTGGTGTCTCTGGTAGAGTGGTGGGGCATTAATCTGAGAATAGACATCGTTATAGTGCCATCATATTTTGTAAAGTTCTGTCAAGACCACTGGGAAGAAAGGCCTGAATTTTCAAGTTGATCAAAATGCTTTTAGGATCAGAGTATATGTTCATTATGTTTTGGAAGAAATGGAACTTCAGTGTCAGGCATATCCATAAGACTCCAGAAACAATCCATAACTCAATATTAGTAATCAAGATCATGCATAAGCACTGGAAACATATTGAGACAGAACACTATTTTATCACTGTACCACAAGACATATTCTTGAGATTACCAATATTAAAAAAAAAAAAGAAAGACACCAATGTAAGAAAAAAATAAGAAAGTTTTAAAATATCCTTTTTTAATTATTTTTGGACCTATGTTTACAAGACGTTGACTTGTTCTACTTTTCCCTGCTTTCTAAAATATTTTATTTCTTTCTGTTTTCCAGGTGTCTCAGATGGGTTATCTTTTCAAGGAACAGAAATCATATCACATAATATATGTGATGAACCAAAACTCAAACCAACTCTTCTTTATTGGACAATTGCAAAATTGCTACAATCGCTCAATAGAGTAGGAAGCCAGAGGAAAAGAAATGGACAAAAAAGTTTTGTGAACAAGAAATAAAAATTTGGGTAAGTTATTTGACAGAAATTATTTGCTTAAGATAACAATTAATTTAATAAAATAGTAACTAAATTTATCAGACAGAAAAAATTGATTAACCGTTATTACAACAAAGCTTTCAGTAAGTGTCATTTACATCTATAGCACATTAAAAAGAATGCTGGTCAATACATGGAGTTAGAATCTTATATGTGCTAAAGACTACTCCCAGCTGACTTGATGGCACAAAGATAATCACAGCTGTCATGTCACAATTAGCAGATATAAAACTGGGTAGATCTTCATCTTTGTACCAAAAGTTTGCAGTACCAATAAGTTTGGTGAGCTTCTTAATTAAAATAAGGGTCTTGATATCAAGTACTTTTTTTAGCTTGCCTAAGAGATTAATTTTGAATTTGGGAAAAGTAAAAAATTAAATACTGGTGCTTACTAAGCCAGTGAGGAGCAATGTATAAAATAATGTTTCAGAAAGATTTCAACTGTTTTGTAACATTGTCATTTTGAAGATAGTTATATGCAAAATAGCCTGTGAAATCAGGTGATTGCATTTTAACATTTCACCTTGACTGCAATAAAAGATTACAGTACAGACAAGTATCTTAACGTGCCAAAATTTTTAGTTATTCATATTCTACATTTCAGAAACTCTTAAACTGTAAATAGATAACATATGTTTTCTTGGTATGTTAAATGTTAATCACACTTCTGGTAGTGTAAGCCATAGATATATTACCAATTATGACATTTATAACAAAATTTTCCAACAGAATTGTTATTACAGTGAGATTTATTTTATACTCTTACTGTATCTGAACAATATAATGCAATCCATCAATCAAAAAAGCAATAATTTATTGCAGTTTCTTTCAATTTATAAGGACATTTTTTATCAGCTTGACAAAATGAGTCATGAGTCCTATTTTTCAGACTTCATTTTTCATTAAAAGTTAATATAGGAATGTTAAGTACCTAAAATTCAAAATAAATGATAACAACATCAAAAAGGATAGAAAGAAAGCAAGCACTTCTTGGAAATATCTCCAAAACACTACCTTTTACTTGTTGTATTTACTAGTGTAATAAATCTAGTGTTCTATTTTACCTAAAAAGAACATAGTAAATGCCTTAGTGAAATAATGTATTTTCTAGTCAACATATCTATTATGGAGTGTAAATCTTTGCTCTTAATAAATAAATAACCAATATTTATGTGTTTAGTGCAAGAAAAAAATAGAAAACAATTCTTTAAATATATTACAGTTTCTCAATTAATATTTCAGGAAATGATTAATCAAATGTTTCATTCAACAAGTGTTACTGAAAACATCTAAAATGCTGACCAGTGTTGTAATGTAGAAAAGGTTTGCAGAGCAATAACACTGAAGCTTACAGGCAAGAATTCTTTGATAAGATAAAAGGGAGTGTAAAAGATAAATAAACCAGCTAGAAAAGACAAATAAAGTCTTTAACTTAGGCAGATGGTGCCAAACTAACATAAATAAGGTCAGAATGCCCTGACATAAGAAATCTAAAGAATGTGTTGCTATGGTGAGGAGATTCCTTTTAATATGTTTATAGTTTGATATTTACGTACTAACGAGTTGATATGTTGTAACCAATTAGGTATTGCCGTATACGTGGAATATGTCTAAATGACCAATCTGTTTAGAGCACGCAGTCAATATAAGCATATAAAAAAGCAATGATTGTATATAATAGAGGCCCGGGACATTCTGTGCCATATGAATCGCTTTGTGCAATAGACCCTTCAATCGAATAAATGAACATTAGCTTGTATCAAGCTGCGTTCTGTCTCATGTATTCGCAGCATCCTGCCATAAGTTCCTGTGGGCCCAGCTCCTCTGCTGCCCACTGTGGTGCCAGCATCGCCCCCTGGACACAACAGACAGAGATGGCTCCTCAGTGACCCTTCACTTGGAAGGGCACCACCAAGAAAGCTCAGCAAGATGCAACCAGCCCCAACAGAGGCTGCACCCAACAGGAAGCTCCTCCAACTGATAGGCTCCTAGTTGATATAATCCTGGCCTCACCCACCACCCCAGCCATGACCACCTGGGTGAGGGCAGAGACACAGAGACACAAGTGGGCCAGGTTGTGCCCCAGAATCTGAAGCCAGTGGGGAAAACAAAACATTCTGCTAGGTTGGGACTCATTCACAGGTCAACTCCCACTTGGGGCCCACAACTCAGGCCCCAGCACTTCAGTTCTAAGTGATCGACTAAGGTAATCTATCTCTGGGAAATGCATTATGAGCATTCTATATAGCTGTATCTGCTATTGCAAGGATTAGGAGATCAAAAACTCAGGACTGAACAAGCTTAGAGTAAATTTCTGAAGTAGAAATCAAACCCTCTTGCTAACTATAAAACCATATAATATGCAGAGCAGCATCATATGGTGCATGGACAAGGCAGGACAAGCTGCTAACCAAAATCGATCTCAGACTCTTTGAATGCTTTGAAAGTTGTTTAAATAATAGTATGTTTTTATTATTTTTTATCTTAGAGATATGGAGGATTTTGAACTAAAAATTAAGATTAAATATTAAAATAATTGATGCTGTTGTTCTTTTGTCTATAAAGTGAAAAACTTGCCAAATACATTTCAACAAAATATTTTAAATTATTTTAGTTTCTTAATGTGAGGTAATACCCTTGATTCCCATATACCTTTTCTTTCTGCTTTTCACATGGGCATTTGTCGCGGTCTGGGTGTGACTTTTTCACTACATTCTAAACAGACTAGACTGTTAACTTTAATGGAATTACCTTAATGAAAAACCACAGGATTACCGGAAAAAAAAACCCCCACAGTTAATTTTATTAATGTCCTATTTAAATTTTTCGAAGCAGAACTTAATGAATATGTAACTGAACTAAGATGTACTTATTTTTGTTAGAGACTGCTGACAACACTAATATCCATCTGTAATATTCCCGCCGCCACTGCTTGCCAAAGGTGTAGCTAAATAAAAATACTAATTCCTCCTATGAACAAAAAATACTTAAGAGTATTTAACTTACTAATTTAGTTAATTTGTTATTTAAAAGAGTAACTTCTATACATTCATTAAACTTGCTTTCTATAGCCATCCTGTTTCAGATTCAAGGTATGAGGCTTAGCTCATTTCTTATTTTTGTGGATCTTTAATAACTGCAGAAATTCTACATACTGATTTTCAAGGCTTTTTTTTGCCATGTAACTGACTAGGATGAGATTTCTCTGAAAAACTTAAGCCCATGAACTCATTAGGCTCGTTTATTCAGGGGAATTTATTTGGTACCACTAATCTGAAAGGACAATGGCATACAGAATGCATGAATCTATAGAGACAACAGGAGAGAAAGATGGACATTTTTCTGTTTTCCTATAAGTTTACTTCTTCATGCAAATAAGAATGAGTAAAATGAATGAAAGGGAGCATTTTTATGAAGCTGAAAAGAAAGATAATGAAGTCTTTTAAGTAGGTTCCAAGAAAAGTGGAACAATAACACTGGGAAAAATGGAAATAATATCAAGGATTGCTTTAAAGAAAGAGTAGCTAGGAGATTTACACAGGAGAAAACCTCTATTTAGAAGACAAACCGTTTCAAGGAAAAGAGATTAAATTAGGGGGCTTGAGATTCTGAAGTACTTGGCTAAAACAAAAAATAAATTTTGGTAACTTTAACATATAAAATTATCTTGGAAATGTGTGTTTTAATAGTCTGTAAACATACCAATGGTTATAGCCTGTTAGCTAGCCCAAGATTTTCAGATGCCCTCAAGCAGTCTCAGGTAGTGGAATAAATATCAAGTACTTATTGTTTCAGAGTCAGGAGCTAGCACCTATTAAATTGTGTGCACATCATAAAAATATTCCAGCTCTTTAGGCTGTTGAACTCGTTAGAGAGAAGCACACCCACCTCTTTTCATGAGATTTCAAGTCTTCCATCAAAGTCAATTTATATTGATGATACATTTGTTCATGTAGGCTTGCCAGGAGAAGATCTCTTTCCTGAGTATGTTCTGATCAATGAAAAGCTTTTTTTTTCACTGGGTTTTTTTTTTTAGGGTAACCTACATATTTGATAGGGGGTTCTTGAAGTGCACTAGGTTTGGCTGAGTGAGTGAAAGCCTTATGAAAACAAATTAACAGGGCTTTAAAAGTTCAGTGAAACTGCAATACTGAATAGAGACATTTTAGCATTAAATAAAACATAGAAACTATGTATATTCCAAGGCCTTGATGTGTTCTAGAGTAGCAATATGTGCATCTGGAAGATCAGCACTTATGTGAAAAGAAATATCAAAATAACATTTACCATTCCATTGATGGCAGCAGGTGCCAAGAGTAAAAGATAGTGAAAAGAATTGAAGGAAATAAACTGAATTTATTTAAATTTCTAAGGAGTATCAGTGACTGAAATATGTTCCACTTTCATTGTGTTGTTACATTGTTACATTTCTGAAATTTACACGTTTGCAGAAAAATAGTATGTACATCATATTTACAAGACAAAATGACATAAATAGTTCTGCAAAATCCGAGCCCATCAGGCAGTACCTCAGGCCAGATTCTCAAACAAGTGCAAACACGTGACTGCAGGGAAAAAGAAGTCACAGCACTAAATCGAGTTCAGTACAACTCAACCAGCTTCAATCGCAGTGTTACGGCATATTTCAGGTCATAAGGTGGATATATGGTAGGAGTAACCAAGAAGAAGTAATTGTTTTTTCTTTTTGTTTCCTTCACCTCTATCATTCAAATTTCCAAGTCACCACCAAGATCAAAAGCCAGGTTTTTTAGTAGGTGGCTAATCACAAATGGATGTCCAAACCCTGGTGCAGTCTTCTTTCCCTGTTTAGTTTTCTCTGCGGTGTCACATTGTCCCCCGGTCCCCCATGGCCGCCCTCGCAGGCTGCCCTGCAGCTGGTGCCTGAGCTCTGCTCTGGAGTTGCATCAGGCAGCTTCTGAAATAACCTGGCTCTCTGCAACGCTCCTTGACACCAGTGAGGATCATTCGCTTTTTTCCCTTTCCAGCTTCTGTTTTCTGTTGTTACGAAAACTGCTGTGCCATCAGTGTTTCCTGAGCTTCTGTAAGATCAGTTCTCAACCTCCTGCCTGCACCTCTGAGTGGTTGGAGGGCTAATTAACGTGGTTACTGGCGCCTGGTGGCAGTGCCTCTGCCAGCCCAACACTGACCTCTAGTGACTCACGTCTTACGTTGCAAGTTCAGCATGACGGTGCTCTTGGGAGACCAGAGATTGGCCCAAAAGGTAAAAAAAAAAACGGCTGCTAACAGTGTGCGGAGTACCTAATTCTGCCACCACACTCTTAGCAACCTTTGCCTTTGAATGTGTAGGTTGTTCAGCTTGAACTGATCAAGCCCGTATGCTTTGCCTCTTTGTTGTTGCCTTGAAGCGTTTCTGTGTTTGCTGTTACCCACCCAACAACTATAATAGAAACACAGAACGTTTTGGAACTAATTACCATCTTTCTTTTCTGGGAGCATCCTAGCGCGTTAGCTTGCTTTCACTGGTTGTCTGTTCTGTGGGCAGCAGGGGACTGAAGCAGCGTTTGAGGCGCTTGTCCAAGGTCGCATTAGAGACAGGATTGCTCAGCTCTCTCTCCTCTCTGCTAAGTCAATCTGTGCTTGTTCCTTTCTAAAACATAGGGGGGTTTGGGGAGTTGAAATTATAATCCAATCTTCTGTCCAAGGGGGCATGCTCCGAGATCTTGAAATCAATTTCACCTGAACTGATTAATGTTAGTAATAATCTTAAAAAAAAATTAATTAACATTGAATGTTAATCCTGAAATTAATTTTGCTTGCTGACAGGTTTCATTAGAACCAAAAATCTATCCATTAGGGCCCCAAATTTACATTCACTTCAAAGCAATACTGCAGTCTATTTGTAATAACTGCAGATTGCATTTTCACCAAGTGACCTAGTAAATCCATACATATTAGAACTTTGCAGCACTTTGTTTTAGTCTATCAATATTGTAAAGTATGAAGAAATTAATGCAGATGTGCAGAGTGAATACATGCATTTCCTTTAGCAGGTAGATGCCTAATCATAAGATCTGTTTTCTGAATTTCTAAATGCCCCTAGACCATGCATCAAGAAGAGCAAAACAAAGAGATGCCCACTATGCATCAGAAGTTGTTCATTAATTTTCCTACCAAAGACAAAAGCCTGAGAAGTTCTCAACAGCCATTCTGAGCAGGTTTTGTTGTAACATGGTTTCCATCACTGTGATGGGAAATATTTTTGCAGGCTACAATAGTTTCCTTCTGATTATTGGAAAATGTATATTTGAATGGTAAAATTTGTTTAGAAAGTCCTTTCTATATATAATGCTTTCTGCTGCCTTTGCTATGGCTTTGGATAGATATTGTATTTTTCTGATCTGTGTAATATGGAGGAAAGCTGAAGTGACAACAAATGCTTCCATTAAATTAATGTATTTTTCCTCTCAGTATGTGAGTGTCAGCTGGTCAATGTATTTCTAAACAGACTGTTTAAGTCAGCAGAAGACAAACTGTCCTAGAGCTGACAAGTGAAATACTTGTCCTGTTCTGATTAATGCTGTATTCAGGACAGAACATTACTATTGGTCTGTTAAACCAGTGACCTGATCTGATCATCTCAGTCTCTGTAAATACCACACATCCATAGAATTTGAAGTCTTTAACTGAAGGAGCAAATACCTTCAGCCCCTGCACTGAACTTAAACTCCACCCATATTCCAGATTTAGTCTGGATTCACCTGACCTAAAGTAATTTTTCATGAGTGCTTTTCCTGTCAAATCATAGATATGTGCTGCTCACAAATTGGAATGGGGAATCTTCAAGGAAGGTCATGGTTGTAAGACTTTTTTTAGTTTCTAAGGCAACTAATTCAGCTTCTATTGTATTTTCTGTCTAGTCCTAACTAACTGCTGAAAAATAGAACCTTTGGGAATGAACTCCATGAGTCATTCCAGCACCTGCGTTAATCAGCATTCATATCTCAATGTGCTCTCCCAAGCAGTTGGGCGCTATAAAAACCTATTCAGAAAGAGCATAATGAAATGCAGCTCAGTAGTCAGAGGCTTAAGGTATTATGTATTCAAGATTCATCAGGTATTTCAGATCTTCCACTGAAATATGCTTCACTTAACAACTCTTTAGGTGTCAGAACTCTTGAAACTTTTTGAAATCCTAGGCAAGAGAGTGTTTCAAGTGACAGCATTGAGGCATGGTCTCTTCCAGCATTATGTAATCCCTTATGAACCTTTCCATGGTTTTAGAGTCGGCTGTTATCTGCTGGTTGAGAGAATGACTCAACTGAGAGGTAAGAACTATGCCAGAAGCCTTTTAGCATATTGTAATGGCTGGACACTATGCTTCATGCATGGTATTTTTTATGACTATATTTTGTAAGCTCTCTCTCCATTGTCCTAGGCATAGGTACATAACAAGGGACCGTGGACTGCAGCAGACAGTATGTCTGTATGCCGACAGTGGGTTGGCTTCCCACAGGTATATACACCCTTCAGAAGTCCTGTAACTTTAATCTGTTTTGTATATAACGCTGAAGTACCAAAACCTATTTTCAACTGTAAAGAAGGTGTTCAGGCACATGAGCAGTCAGTACCATTTGGGCTCAGTAGCCATGCAATTTTTAATGTGGGCTTAGTCTAATTTGCTGAGACCCCTGGTAATATAACCTGTCAACCCATTTTCTATGTGCTATTTTGAAAAGAGCTTGCCCTGGTATCTTTAAGCTGTCTTGTATTTTGTGCATTTGTGTCATTGGAACTTTCTAATAACATACTAGTGATTTTGGGTTTTTAAATTTATTTTATTTCAGTTCTATGACAGAGTCAATTTAAACTAAGTTAAAATGTAAATATAGTAGGCCAAGTCTTTAGCTGTCTAATTAGCATACCTTCATGAGAATTGGTGGCACTTTTCCAGCTTACGCTTTGGAGGGGTATCAGGGCAAGGTTAGTGAAGTGATATTCTTCTTGGTCCTCTTAATCCTCTTATCTTTACATTTAGAAATTTTATTGGTTGAAGGTATTTATTTTATATGCCTGTATAATATCATTTCTCAAAAAACCCACAATAAATAGTCTAGTTACCTTTACCATCTTTTTTTCTGAACATAAACCCAAATTCAGACTCTGAAGAACTGCCTTCTAGAAAGTCTAGTTTATGGAGCATATAAATACAAATCTTGGCAGGTCCTTCTATTTTGTACTACTCACCAGGCAATAAGGTAACAGAAGAAAGTGGTGGTAACCTACTTGGAAAAAACCTTTTTTTAGAATGACACCACAGGTGTAATAATATACTGTGGTCGCTTTGTAAAAGTGACTTAAAAAATGCCTTTTTATTTAAGGCTCGTTACTTACTGTTCTGCACTCTGAAGTATACATGGAAAGTTTTTCATGAATGTGTTTGAAACATGTAGAAATACTGAAGTCTCTACTTTCTAGATGATGACAGGTTTACAGTTTTGTCTTTGTACAGAAGTGATGTAAGTACTGGAGATCTTAGCCAGACAGGGTCCTGCTCTTAGAGGGAAAAAAAAAAAAAAAAAGAAAATAAGGAAAAAAAGCAATGCTAGAAAGGGAAGAAAATGAATAACAAATTTGACATTTTGATTTTTTTTTTAATAGACCATTTTCAGGAAAACTAAAATAATGATAGAACAGCATCACTGTAGACAGTTTAAATCCTCCTAAAGGTGAAGGTCAACATGGAATTTGGAGATTAAAAAGAGAGATTAAATATTTTGAACATAAAATGCAGTCGATAATGAAATATCTAAATAGAAACTTGTTCTGTGTTGTGTAATGCTAACACATGATATTTTGCTCTGTGTAACCTTTAGCTTTTCTGTCAATATTCTTCTCCTGTGCTGATTTCAGAAAGGCATTAAACACTGTCAGAATGAAACACATGTTTTAATAATACAACAATTATCCTCTTATAATGTAAGAATAGGATAGGCTTTTAATGTATTTAATCAAACACTATTTGCTTCAATAACTGTGTTGCTAAAGCTATAATCTATGATTTATTAGGAATGTAGGACAATTTGATGTCAGGAATTTCAACTAAGCACTACAACAAACACTTGTTGCAAAGAAGCAGAGATATTCGGCAAATGATGACTAAAAGGTTCAAGTATTAGCCTCAACCTAAGCTTTAATGCTTTTTTAAGATGAAAGTAAGCTAAAGTTCTAGATTTATAAAAAATAATTGATCAAACAGCAGCAGCAGAAACCACGTACTAGTGGTTGCATAAGCATTATTTAAGAGATATTCTTGTTCAACAATCTCAAAGGATTATCCCACTTAAAGAAGAACTTGTGATATAATCTCTAAATACCAGGCATGATCTCTGAGTAATTAAACAAAATCTTTTCAAGATTTGATCCTTCTGTCATGCAGCTTTCCCTTTTTTATTCTTTATCTTTCTTCCAATGTGTGATTTGTATGCTGATTCATAGAAGGATGTTACATCATTTTTAAGTTATAGGCATGAATTTGCTTAAGCAAATGTTCAGAAGTGACTGTTGACGCTTGAAACTGTGTATTGTGCAGTTTGTCTGATCTGTTTTAAGTCTTAATAAAAGCATGCTTAACAGCGAGAACAAAATTGTTTCTTGCAATTTTAGATTCCTTTTAAGAAATCTTGCTTCTGTGTTGCTGACACCTCAAACTGTGCAAGTGTAGTAACACAAGGTATTAAGGGACAGATTGCAATGATTAAAGGAGTCAGAAGTTTTGATAGCTCTGTATTTGTACAGAGCAAACTTCAACTTTTCTGTAAAACTAACATTATGGTGTTTTGTGTTCATTAAGCTGTCATGATGGAGGTTTATTCTTGAAAATAAAGGTCCAGACAGTGACATGAATCCTATGCATTGCAGAGAAGTCAGAGAAGTTTCTGCATCTTATTTCTATCCTGATTTAATAAAAGGGGAGAGTAGTAAGGCATTAGATTTAATAAATACCCATTTTGTGTTGTTTTTCAGTATTGGAGAAATACTTAACAAATGATCCAGCAGATTTTAGAGTAATGTGTGAAAAAGCAAAGACAAATTCACAACAGAAGGTTCTCTCTTGCTGGGTATATCTGGGTATACTCTGATATCAATGAGAATCATGTAAAAAGAGGTGGAAGGAAATATCTCTAAAGGTTTGCACTAATTTTCAATTAGGGAGGTTTTCATCAGACTGCAGGATAAAACTACAGTGGCCATTGTTAACTTCACCTCATTTTCCTGCTGTTTATTTGAACGGAATGGATAGGAGAGTTTACAAAGACACCAGAACAAGTCCTGGTTTTGTTATCTAAGCTGTGTAGATACAAGTATCTGCTGGCACAGATCGTCTTGCAAAATGATCCTATATGATGTAACATCCAGGTGTATGTTTGCGCTTTAATGTACCAGAGAAAAAACTGAGCTAGTATTAAATGAGTTTCTAATGAGAAATAGTCTAGCTGTGGCAGGATGGTAAATTATCCTCACACAGAGCTGGGCTATTACAAATAGGTTTCTACTACCAAAACCAACCATTGATTATCTGTACTGTGCAGATGGGTGGGAGACCTCAGTGTGCTGCTATCTCTGAGTTTGAGTCAGAACTGCAGTGGTAGAACATCT